>JAKTZW010000335.1:47001-60241 GCA_030579015.1 Zhuliangozyma blackwelliae | reverse complement strand
AGGGAGGAGGTAGAGGGGGGGGGGAGTTGTGTAGGTAAATAAGAGATGAAACCCACTCTTTTATAAACAGGTCGTGTGCGGTGTCAGGACACAACATTGCAAACAAGCAAAAAAAAAAAAATTCTTTAAAATTTTTCACTCATTTCAAATATCAACATCCACCCCCATCACAACCATGTCTATTGAAGAAGAGTACCTTCAGTTGGAAAAGGAAATCAACTTGGACGATATTGACTTTTCCGACTTGGAAGAGCAATACAAGGTTGACAATGTCGGTCTCGACAACTATGTCGTTGTCGACGGCGCTCCAATTGCCCCAGAGGCCAAGGTCCCCGTCTTGATCAAGGTGTTGAAGAAATTGTTTTCGTCTGCCGGTGAGATTGTCGAGGGTGACGAGGGCATCTTTATGCCGCTTGAAAATGGCAAATCAAAGGGGTACTTGTTTATCCAGTTCAAGACCAACGAGGGTGCCGAGGCCGCAATCAAGAAGCTCCACGGCAAAAAGTTGGATCAGAACCACAGATTGTTGGTGAACAAGCTCAGCGACATTGAAAAGTTTGGCGCCGAGGGCGCCGTGCCCTCTTCGTTCCAGGAACCCAAGACGGAGCCATTCAAGTCGCATGGGTACTTGAGGTCGTGGTTGCAGGACGAGTCCGGTAGGGACCAGATTGTGTTGCACTATTCTGAGACTGTGGGTATTTACTGGAACAAGAAGGCGGCTGACCCCGAGCCGGTTGTTGAGCCAAGAAAGGGCTTCACTTCCAAGTACGCCAAGTTCTCGCCCAAGGGGACATACTTGTTCTCCATCCACCCGCAGGGGGTGCAGGCATGGGGAGGCGATGGAGTGCACTCCATCAGAAGGTTTTTCCACAACCAGGTGAGATTGATTGATTTCTCGCCCAACGAAAAGTATATGGTGACATTGTCCCCCGCGCCCATCACCTTGCCAGACTCGGCTGCTGAGCGGGCCCAGTTCCCGTTCCGCCCCGAGTCTGAGGGCCACAAGTTGGTGATTTGGGAGTTGGCCACCGGTGAGCCGGTTAGAACGTTTGCCTTGCCCCCACACTTGGAAGGGCAAAAGGAAATGCCCTGGCCGTTGGTCAAGTGGTCGTACGACGACAAGTACTGTGCCAGACAGGGTCCTGACGCTTTGGCAATCTACGAAACCCCCTCGTTCCAGTTGTTGGACAAGAAGTTGATCAAGGTTGATGGGATTCAGGATTTCGAGTGGGCCCCCGCCGGGGTGCCGCTCCACAACTCCAAGGTTGCTGGAGGCGAGCACGTTTTGAGTTACTGGACGCCAGAAAGCACCAACCAAACCGCTAGAGTGTCGTTGATGCAGATCCCAAGCAGGCAGGTGTTGAGAACTGTTAACTTGTTCCAAGTCTCTGACTGCAAGATGCACTGGCAAAACCAAGGTAAGTTGCTTTGTGTCAAGGTTGACCGGCACACCAAGTCAGGAAAGACCATCTTTTCCAACTTGGACTTTTTCAAGGTTGCGGAAAAGGACATTCCCGTGGAGAAGTTGGAGTTGAAGGATGTTATTGTCAATTTCTCTTGGGAGCCAAATGCCGAGAGGTTTATCACCATCTCGAGATTGGACGACGGAATCCCCAACCCCTCGATCCCCAAAAACACCGTTTCGTTCTATGCCCCTGAAACCGGCAAGGGCAAGAATGCGTCGACCAAGTACAAGCTCAGCGAGCAGGTTTTGAACAAGCACTCCAACACCATTGCGTGGTCGCCGCGGGGTAGGTATGTCGTTGTTGCCACGATCTCGAGGTCGTCTGGCGAGTTGGACTTTTACGACGTGTCGTTTGACGACGAAAAGAAGTCGTCATCGGCAGCCAATGTCAAGTTGTTGAAGAACGACAAGTACAGCGGCATGACCAACATTTCCTGGGACCCATCCGGCCGGTTTGTTGCTGCGTGGTCTTCTGCTTGGTTGCACAGCATCGACAATGGCTACAGAGTCTATGAGTTTACCGGCAACTTGTTGCGCGACGAGTCGGTTGACCAGTTTAGAGACTTTGTTTGGAGACCAAGGCCCGAGTCGTTGTTGACCAGTGCCGAAAAGAAGCAGGCGAGGTCCAAGTTGCGCGACTACAGTGCCCAGTTTGAAGAAGCCGACGCCATGGAAGCCGACGCCGCTGTCAGAGAAGCCATCTTGGCTCGGAGAAAGTCCCTTGAGGAGTGGAGACGGTACAGAGCCAAGCACGTTGGCAAGAAGGTGGTTAGAAACGAGGTGCAAGCTGAAATCATTGAGGAGATCAAGGAAGAGGTTATTGAAGAGAAGGAGGAGATTGTGGAGTAGGAAAGCTTTTAGACTATTTACATAATTACAAACCCCTATACACCCTTTGTCTTTAGTTGTAGGCCGTGCCATTGCTTGATCTCGTCTTTCAAGGTCTCATTCACCAACCGGTGTTGCTTGATCATGGGTATACCCTTGAACCGGCTGCTCTCAACGAGAATGGCAAACATGGACCCACAGCCGCCAGATACGTCTTGGACTTGCAAGTTGACGGGCTGGAACTCTTTGTCGAGGATGTTGTAGATCTTTTGCTCGTACTCGCCCATTTGGGTCGTACTGGAGGAATGGAGTCGTATTGGTGCTCGTTTGGGCAATCTAGCAAGGGAGCGCAACATTGGTGGTGGTGGTGGTGGTTGTGGTGGTGGTGGGAGCGGAGTGTTGCCGGTAGGGGGAGCGGGGGAAGGGGTGTTGCCGGTAGTGGTGTTCCTGCTGTTGTACTTTTGCCTCCTCTGCTTTACTAATCAAGTTAAAAAAAAATTTTTGACTCCCATGGCAGTGTCGAAACTCCGTTGCGTGTGTCGCAAACAAACCTTCGACACTGCAATCTTTCCCCAAACTCCAAACCCCCCGTTTGTTTGTTGTTCCTTACTGGACGCAAGGAGGAAAAAACAACAACAACAACAACAGTAATAATACAAGTTCACCCCCAATAGACCTTACGGACATTTCACCCAGCATGAGGTAAGCAGCCTTTATCCATTGTGTCATGACCCGACCCACCTACTAACAATCTACCCCATCCAATAGCGGAAAATTCGTTAGAGCATCCAAGTACCGTCATGTGTTTGGCCAACCAGCCAAGAAGGAATGGTGCTACGAAAACTTGAAAATCACCAAAAACGCATGGGACTCCAACATTATTCAAACCAACGGAAAGTACATCTCGGTCAATTGGGATGCCTCTGGTGGTGGCGCTTTTGCCATCATCCCCATTGAAGAAGTCGGCAAGGCGCCCGATACTGTTCCGTTGTTTCGGGGCCACAAGGGCCCCGTGTTGGACACCGCTTTCAACCCATTCGACGCGACGCAAGTTGCCAGTTGTTCTGACGACGGCAAGATCTTGATCTGGAAGATCCCCGAGGACTTTTCGTTCCACAAGTACGTTGACGAGGAGGACAATATCAAAGACATCACCGAGCCGGTAAAGGTTTTGTCGGGCCACACCAGAAAGGTTGGGTTGATTGAGTTTCACCCTTGTGCTGCTAATGTGCTTGCCTCGGCCTCGGGGGACTACACGGTAAAAATCTGGAACACTGAAACGGGCAAGGACGAAATCACGTTGCAACACAAGGACTTGGTCACCTCGTTTGCGTTCAACAACAATGGTTCGTTGCTTGCCACCACCTCTAGAGACAAGAAGTTGCGGGTTTGGGACATTAGATCGGGCAAGATTATCTCTGAGGGTCCCGGCCACACTGGGGGGAAGCCCTCGCGGGTCACTTGGTTGGGCAACACCGATCGGATTGCCACCACCGGGTTCTCTCGGTTGTCGGACCGCCAGGTTGGTATATGGGACATCCACAGCATTGACAAGGGCCCCATTGACGGGTTTTTGGTTGTTGATGCGTCTGCTGGGGTCTTGATCCCTTATTTCGATGCCGACACGTCTATTTTGTACATTGCCGGCAAGGGCGACGGCAATATCCGCTACTACGAGTACGACAATGACATTTTGTACGAGTTGTCGCAGTATGGATCCACCGATCCGCAGAGGGGGTTTGCAGTGGCCCCCAAGCACGCTGTCAATGTCAAGGAGAATGAGGTGACAAAGGCATTCAAGACCGTTTTTGACAATTCGATCGAGCCGGTGTCCTTTATAGTTCCAAGACGATCCGAATTGTTCCAGGCCGACATTTACCCCGATTGTCCATCTACCGAGCCTGCTTTGACCGCCGAAGAATGGTTTGGCGGCAAGGAGGTCAACGGACCATTGTTGATCAACATGGAGGCATTGTTTGAAGGCACCAAGCCAGAGACTCGTGAGTCAGACCCGGCCACGAGCGTGTCGCAAGTGAAGCAGGAAGCAGAGGAGAAGGGGAAGCAGGAAGCAGAGGAGAAGAAGAAGGAGGAGGAGGAGAAGAAAAAGGAGGAGAAGGAGAAGAGTGAAAAGACCATTTCCGCCTCTGCCCCAGCACCCGTCCCCGAAATCAAAGAGTTGAAAGCTGGTACGGCTTCAGGTACCCCCAGCCAAAGCGTTGATGACTTGTTGAAGAATTCGAGCGAAGTAAACAGTTTGCTCAACAAAGTCAATGATCAATCGGACGACGAGGATGTGCAAGAAGAAGACAAGGACGATGGCTGGGAAGAGGTGAAGAAGCCTGACGTCAAGCCTGTTGAGGAGCCTGTGAAGGAAAAGACTGTTCCAGAACCTGTGAAGGAAAAGACTGTTCCAGAACCTGTGAAGGAAAAGACTGTTCCAGAACCTGTGAAGGAAACGTCTGTTCCAGAACCTGTGAAGGAAACGTCTGTTCCAGAACCTGTGAAGGAAACGTCTGTTCCAGAACCTGTGAAGGAAACGTCTGTTCCAGAACCTGTGAAGGAAACGTCTGTTCCAAACGCTGACAAAGAAGTGAGCCCCAAAAAGGAATCGTCTCCAAAACCAACTTTGGGATCTGCAATTGAAAAATTGTCGTCCTTGGTCATCCAATTGGAGAGCCAAGTGACAAAGTTGACCCAAGCTGGTTTGGAAAAAGACGATAGATTGGCGGCATTGGAAGAAAAGATTAAAGAATTGTTGCAAAAATGATTTCACAATGGTCCCCTTCTTTTGTATTATTATTATGTGACCCTTTTTTACTCCTTTTTCAAGTCATAAAACTTTCTAAATATCAACGCCACAAAATTGTCTGAATCAAACGTGACCATGCCATCAAACATGCCAAACCTACTCTTGCTCTCGTACTGCAACGCGAGTAGCTCATCAAGGGTGATAATACTGGTGGCGCCAGGAACGTTGACGGACCCCGTGGCCGCCTCGATGGTAAACTTGCCCACCTGGTGACAGCTAAACATAAAGTCCAATTTGGACGAGCTCGAGGCAGACAGCAAGCCCGCATAGTCGACAAGCACCCGCTGGTCCATCAATTTCTTGGCAGAGTACTTGTACGAGCCAAACTTGGGCAACCTGTTTCTCTTTCGCAACTCGCGGTGGTAAAAATACTGCTTGCTGAACACGGGAATAATGTTGAAAATCTTTTTGTCCTTTGGTTTCAGCTGGAGCTCAGTGAGCACGGTTTCAACGTGCTTGTTGTACTCGTACAACTGCTTCTTCAAAAACCTCTCCTTGTCCGAGAGCTTCTTTACCGTCTTTTCGGCAATTTGTAGCTGCTCCACGCGGCTTGCTCGCTGGGCATCTTTTGTCTTTATGTCAATCACAATGCGGTTGAGCAATTCCTGGAACGAGTTGGTTCGATCCACCTCGCCCATGGCTTCAAGCTTCAAGATAATCTCAAGGCACATTTTCTTCAAGTCGTGGTATGAGATCTTGGTCAAATCTCCCAACGACGTCTTGTAGTAGGGTTTTGTCTTTTTCCAATCATTAACCCCCACACTGTCCTCCTTTTCAGCGGCAACAATCTCCTTGAACCTCTGTTCATGCGCCGGCTTGATCCCGGAAATCAATAGCTCCAACAACCCCTCGCCCTCTTTTTCTTCTTGCACTTGGATTATGTACAACAAGCACCGCTTTGCTTGGGTGAACAACGTCTTTGCCTTGGCGTCGGCCACGGACTCCTCCTTTGTGGTGGGATTGAGGTTTAGCGTAATCAGAGACAAGTCGGTCAAGGCAACAAAGTCATTGGCGGAACTCACCAAGCTATCCAAGTTGCCAATGATCCGGGAAAGCTGGTCATCGGACCCGGGTGCAATAACGTCAATGTGTTGTGACACCACCTTGTCCAACTGTATCATGGTGTTGATCTTCATTGCCAACTTGGGTCTGTCTTGGTTGACAATATCGTCGTAGTCGTTCATCTCGTACACTCGCTCAACGTCATCTTTGATGTCGATCAAGCTGGCAATCACCCGCGTCACCGACTCTGCCGACGACGTGATGTATTCGTTCAACGGCTTCATAAAGTTGTCGCTAAACGCTTTCATTGTGAACAACTGCAACATCACCCTGCTCAAATGGCGCAAATTGTCCTGGGCTAGGGGTACGTCGTCGGTGCCTATCCCATAGTTTTCGGGCATCTGCAAGATGGGGCTCACGTAGTGCTTGATAAATATCACCCCTGCAACGGCTAGGTGGTGTGGTGCCGGTTTGTCGGGGAAATGCGTTTGCGAAACCCGGTACGCATGCCGGCAAATCAACTTGACGTGCACGGGGATCCTGGCAACGCTCACCTCCAAGAGACGGACCATATCAGATGCAACCTCCCGCAACGACATCAAGTTCTCAACAAACTTGGCCGACACTTCGGGTACTCGGATTGCCGCTTGCGGCAGCAAGTCCTTCTCGCGGTCGCTGTACCCGTGAACCCTGATATCCCTCTCGATCAATCCAGCATAGATTCTTGTAGGGTCGGGCTCAAAGTCAAGCGCATCGTTGTCGATAATCCGGTGCACGAACCTCCCCGTGATCAGTTTCAAATGCTGTCTTTGAAACGTGTGGTTGTTGAAATGCAAAAAGAACTGGACCCAAAATGCGTGCAGCGACTTGGTGATGTCGCTCACGTTGCGGGCCCTGGAGATGTCGCTATCCATCAACGATAACATCAACTTGACAAGGAAAAACTCCTCTCTCGAATGGTGGGAAATCGAGGAGTCATTGATGGGGAATAGCTGCAAAATGCCTTGGACCATATCCTGGGCCAATTTCGAGTCCCGCTCCTTGATGGTGCCCAATAGCCGGGTTAAATAAGCAGGCTTGGTTTGAAGAAGGTAAAACAACGATTGGTACAACTCGACCCTTTCTTTCGATGTCTTGTTTAACCTTTCAAGGCCTTGCACCTGCCCTGCCCCTGCCCCTGCCCCTGCTGCTGCTGCTGTCGCCGTGGCTGGCTTGTACGTCTTGATGTTTTTCTTGGGCTTCATAAACTCTTCCATGGTGATGCTGTTTTTGTCCAATAGCCCGAGCTTGATGTCCAACTGCTCGATCTGGTTCTCCAACTCCTCGTTCGACTTGGATTTGTCAATGATCATATCCCGCGCTTCAGACAACTCCATTTCCTGCTCAAAGTCGGAATCGCTGGTTGACAACAAGTGGGCGAATCTCCTAACAACCGAGAGCGGTGGGTTCTTGGTGGAGATCAACGTCTTGTAGGCATTCTGGACAAACGCACGGCGAAGTATCGCTTGGGCTTTGATGACTTGCTTCACATTGCGGTGGTAGTAGTTGTTGATATCGTTCATCTTTTGGCGCACAAAGTGGGCCCTTACAACAGACTGAAACTGGATCAACGAGTCAACGTTTTCATAAGCGTCATCCAATAGGATCTCCTTCTGGAAACGGCAAAGGACGCCTCGGAATAACGTCTGCACCGGCACCACTGAGATTGCCTCGACCCTTTTTAGCTTCATTTTGAGGGTATTGGTCTTTTTCCTCAACCTATTACCTCTGGCCTTGGCGTAGAGCCGGTTCAAGCTTTCGTTTTCGTGCAACAAGGTGACCAAAACGTCATTGCACAACTGCGTCCTTGATATCCCGCCTCTAGCAATGGCTTGAAACTCGGTAATGCAGCGCCTGCATGCCCGTATCTTTGCGTGCTTCGAGTTGATATCTTGGATGACAAAGTTTCTTCTAATGATGGATTGCATTTCAACAACGGCATCCTCGCTCACAAACCTCGAGTTGGAGAATTTCAAAAACAACCGTTGACGAGCAAGGGATTGAAGCTCGATGATGGAGGCCATGATTTGGTCCTTGTGTGAGATGACAACGCTTGCTTTAGCGTAGACTAGCCTCATTTTTGCCATTGCTTGTAAAGCAACCACGCTAGACCTAGCCTGCTCCAAGCCGCGGCTGGTGTTCCGCATCCGGTCCCGCTGAAGCTTGCCTCTAACAATGCTTTGGAAGATTGTGGTTTTCGTCTCGTTGACGAAATCTGGCCGTTGGCCGAGGGCGAGCTTTCTTCTAATCAATGACTGGAGCTCAACAATCTCAAATGTGTAGATTTTTAATTCATCACGGTGCCGGTGCACTGTTTTCAGCCTAACAACGTTTCCCCGCGCGATGGAGAAGAACTGGGTAAACTCGTCGGTGTATGACTTTAACAAGATTCTGTCCACAAACATGGCGTAACGAAAGTTTGCTCCCCGGGCCAATGCTTGGAATTTGATGACATGGTGAACGTGCTGTTCGAGCTCGGGGTTTTGGGGTATCTTGTACGAGCTTTGGGCTGTTGTTGCTGTGGTGGTGGTGGTGGTGGCTGATGTTGTTGTGTCCGTTGATGTCATGGCTCTTGATGTCGTGCCCGTCGTTGGCTGTCTGATCTGAAATGTCTTGGCAAAAGGTTTCACCTCGGTAAACGGGTCGTCCACCCTGGCGCCGCGTCTGACCGGCGATGCTGCATTGGACGCGCCCCTTTTCGTGGGGCTTGCGTCGTCGTCGTTGTTGTCGAAATCGGCACTTGAAAAGTTGGGAAGCGGGGCTCCAACAAGCGCCCGGTTAGCCGCCCGGATATCTTCGTCCTCAAAATCAAGTTTATTCAAGAGGCCCGATATCTTGGGGTAGCGTTTGTCCGATTTGTTTAGTATGTAGCTCAACATGTGGAGACAAAACCACACTTTGGGGACATTCTTGGCGTCGTAGAGATCGGTGAGCTCAAACCGAAACAAGTCCGGCATGTTCAAATGGTCCAACAACTGGAAAAAGCGGTTGATATTTTCGGTGTGCTTAAACTGCAACTTGGCGTCGCTCATGAAAACACTCTTTTGTGTTGGCAAAACGACATTGGCCAATTTGGCAAGGTGGATGCCGTTTCTAATGTACGGGATAAGCTCCGCTGGAGTCTGGGTAATCTCCTCGCCCAACACCTGCTGTAGCCACTCCTTGATAGCAGCAATGCGGCACAAGTACTCATACCCGGGCGACTCCTTTGATGTGCTATTGGACGGCGAGGACAAGAAAGGTCTTGGCGACGACGGAGTGCCCATGGGCTCCTTCAAGCTGCGCAACGGCGTGCTGGCCTGTCTCGTGGGTGACCTATTCAAGTTTTCCTTGTAATTTTTATTTGCCCAGCTCGGGGTTTCCTCGGTGCCAAAATCGAGCTTGTGCCTCGACGAGTCGCTGCTGCTGGTGGAAGACTTTGGAGTGGCTTTGAAGGATGACACTGTTGCCGAGGGAGATTCAAACTTGGTCCGAAGCGAGCTGGCAGTTTTCGTGGGGCTAGCCGCCGGTGTGATGTTCAACTCCCTTGCTAGGGCATCCAAGTCCTGGCTCGTGTCTTGTCCTTTCAATCTCGATGGCGTGGTGGAATTGTGCTTGAGCGATGGCTGTAGCACGTGGCTGCTGTCGTTGGCGTCTAGCGCATTCAAGTACCGATCGGCTATACGCTTTGCTGGCGACGGCATTAGTGGTGTGGGGGAAAAAGTGCTCTCGTTGCTGTTGCTGTTGCTGTTGCTGTTGCTGTTGTAAGTGTTGTTGTTGTTATATTTGGCTGTTCCAGTTTTTTACGCCAAGGGGAAACTTTGTTTACGTTTTGCCCCAATTGGCTATACACAAAAAAAATACTGTCCTCTCCCCATCATCATATTTGGCATGAAGAAGGAACTACTACACCAAGACAATGAGAGGATCTGTATCTATACTATGCACTAGGAAAAGACTGGACCCCTTGTTCCAACCCATCCCCTTTCCGGTGTTTCCCAGCCGCCTCACACAAACAGCACCTGCTGCAACTTCTGCTGCTGCTGCTGTTGCTGCTGCTGATACCTGTATGCCTCCTCCAAAAACTCCACCGTCTCGTCGTACTTGTCCAACTCGCTCATGAGGGCAGGCAAAGCCTTGTTCACCGCATCCAACTTGGCCAAATGCTCACCATAATGCACCAGCATCTCCTCGTAGTCGACTTTTGCACTCTCAATCTCCGCGGGGCTCTCGGTCACCGCCTCCTCGTCTATCTTGGCTATCAACTCGGAAATTTCCTGGTCTGTCTTTTCAACAATCTTTAAATACACATCGCTCACTCGCGTGGGAATCTCTTTTCGCAACCGCGATAGCTCCACTGTTTCTTGCTCAACCTGTAGCAACACCGCGCGTAGTTTCTTGTTGATTTCCTGGTCAAACGGCTCCACTTGTTCTTGTGTGCGGAGCGCCAACAATTCCAGTATCGACGTCCCGCCACTCTTGGCGTCTCGTCCATCTATTATTAGTGAGCCTTGGGCAACTTCAAACGATCGCAACATAAACTCTTCCAATACACCAGCTACTTTGTTCTTTATGGGGTCACTATTTGATTGCGGGAGGTGGAGGTGCAACTTGGCCATCACGCTATTGGAAATGTTGTTGTAGACATATTTCAATTCCTGTTTGGATAGAGCAATCTTTTCGTAGTCGCTGTGACTGTTCATGGTGCTGTACACTGTTTATGGTGCTGGGATCAGTGGGGTTTTGCTTGAAGGTCCCTTTGTGGCTGCTTGTTTATAGTTCTTTTAAATAAATAAGTATAAATTAAAACAAAAAAAAACGTGCACGGCCCAAATTGTTTCCATTTCTCTTCTGCCATTGCGCGCCGATTAAAATTCAACGTTTCACTTTGAACCATCATCGAAACATTCCACCCCAACCCCATCCCCCGTCACCAGTGGAATCCACAAAAATGTCAGAAACGCTAGGCGACGAGTACTACCCGGCATTCGCGCCATTCTTGGGCTTTGCTGGGTGTGCCGCAGCAATGATGCTCTCGTGCGCGGGCGCCGCTATAGGCACCGCTAAATCCGGAATTGGTATTGCTGGTATTGGTACCTTCAAGCCAGAATTGATTATGAAATCGCTCATCCCCGTGGTCATGTCGGGTATATTGTCTGTTTATGGGCTAGTGGTGGCCGTTTTGATTGCCGGGGGGTTGTCGCCAACCGAAAACTATTCGTTGTTCAATGGCTTTATGCACTTGGCGTGCGGGTTGGCGGTTGGCTTTGCGTGCTTGGCCTCCGGGTACGCCATTGGTATAGTGGGCGACGAGGGGGTGAGACAGTTTATGCACCAGCCAAGGTTGTTTGTGGGGATTGTGTTGATTTTGATTTTTGCCGAAGTCTTGGGGTTGTACGGCATGATTATCGCCTTGATTTTAAACACAAAGGGCAGTGGGTAGAGTTGGGTATAGCTTATTCTGCCAACTTTTTTATATATATTTTACATTTCATTTCAACACTATCTAGTCAGTCTCCATCTAGTCAGTCTCCATCTTGTCTTCATTTTGCTCGCCTTCATTTTTCTCGCCTTCGTTTTGCTTGCCTTCGTTTTGCTCGCCTTGGCCGATGGTGACTTTGCCGGAATCGTCAATGTACTGCGACGAGTTGGCCTCCACGTGCTGTACCGATCTATCAGAGTCCAAAAACAACATAAAAGCCCGCTTGATATCTTGCAACTCAACCGCGGCGCTTCTCCTCTTTACCGCTATCTGTTGCGATACCGATATCAAGTTCGAAGCGTATCTCAAACTCGTCTCCTGGCCAATCTTGGTCAACAACGCCAAGGCATCGCCAGATAGTTCCACTTCCTCTTCGTTGGCTCGGATCGAAAGAATGGTTCTTATCTCGTCGGCACCATACTTTGATGTGTGGATAATGATGGATCTGTCCAACAAGTCCATGGGCATGCCGTGAGGCGACTTGTAGTTGGTGCCCCGGGTCTTGGAAATGCCTCGGTTGGTGGCCATCACGACAATGGGGGAAAAGTCGTCCTCCAACGCTCTGTTGACAAACGAAAAGCACTCAATGTCCAACATGTGCACCTCGTCAATAAACAACACCCCGGGGACAATTTCCGCCTTGCCCTCTTCCTTCCACTCGGCAACCTTGGTGTTGATCTGCTCGCGCACCTCGGGCGTGATTTCACCCGTGTCGCCCGAGAACAACGCCAAAAATCCTTGCTGTCTCGAGTTGATGACATCAATCTCATGCAACGATACCGTGTGAACAACCTCTTTTCTCTTTTGGAGCTCGCCCTCGGGGCACTGGACAAACTTGGTCTCGGGGCCCATGGCATCATAGTCTCGGGCTCTGGTGAAGGACTTTCCCAACTTGGTAATCTTTCCCAGCGCCTTGTCGATCGAAATAACGTCGCCCGCCAACACCTTCTCCTTGGTCAACCCTTCAATCATCTTGTTGCCCAACTCGTAAACGGTCTCCATATCGGTGGTCTTTATGGTCAATTTCCCCTGCTTGTGGCCGCCAGTGAGCGACCTATCGATTTGAATCTCAACCACTTCGCCCTCAATGATTTCCGTCTCCTCCTTGATTCTTATGCCAATGGACTTTCTAAACGCCTGCATCAACGCTTCTGTTTTGGACAACTCCAACGAAAAGATTTCAGACGCAGCAATGGCGGTGAAGGGCACCTCGCTGCCCAAACTCTGCGCCAACCCCATGGCGATTGCCGTCTTGCCGGTGGACGGAGGCCCCGCCATCAACACGGCTCTTCCAGCAATCTTCCCGGCCTGGACCATTTTCAAAATCACGCCCGCTGCCTTACGTGCTCGCAATTGGCCCACCATGCCCTGTGCATTCTCTTTGGGCTGTAAGTTGTCGTCCAACCCGAGACCAGAGATGTGAGAGTGGGCGGCGATCAACGACAATCCGGTCACGTCTCTTGACTCAACTTTGGTTGAAATTGTATTATTGGTAGACTTGTTTGAGTTAGTACTAGCTATGGGATGGAATGCAAGAGGCTGGAACGTACCATTGGGGCAGATGCTTTGTTCTATAATGGGTTGTTGATGAGGTTTTTGTTTTCCCTTGATTTTTTTTTTTTTTTTTTTGTTTTTG
>JAKTZW010000335.1:20521-46901 GCA_030579015.1 Zhuliangozyma blackwelliae | reverse complement strand
GGTTCAAGTTTAGCAAGATCCTTGTTTTGACCTCTCTCTTGTTGCACACTGCCAAAATCCTCTCTGGCGTGCTGAGGTCATACTGGGTGACCTGACACTGGGTTTTCAAGTAGTGCACAATGCTGGCGGGATCGACCCCCACAATACCCACCAAGAACGACTGCGTGGAGTCGCCGTGGGCAAAACACTGCGTGAGGATCGAGTTGCTGGAAAGGTACAAGTTTTCAATCTTCTCCGGCGTCACGTACTCGCCCTGCGACAATTTGAAAAAGTTCTTGACCCGGTCAATGATTTGGATCTTTCCGTCCTCGCTCATCTGGGCAACGTCGCCAGTGGAAAACCAGCCGTCTGGTGACAATGCCCGTGCCGTTCCCTCGGGGTCCTTGTAGTACTTGGTAAACACCTGGGCCCCTCTGATCAACAACTCGCCGCGGGGCCCGCCCTTGTCCGTCAACAAGTAGCCCATATCGGGCAACTCTCGGAACCGGCACTCGCACGTGGGAACCACCGGCCCGCAGTCGCCAGGAACCGACGCAAACGCCAAGGCGCTAAAGACACCCCCATTGGACTCCAGCGCGCCGTACGCATTGATCATGCCGATACCGAGACTGGCTTTCAAAAAGGAGATTGTGTCGCCCGAAATGGGGGAGCCGCCAGTGAAGCAAAGCTCCATGTCGTCAAAGCCAATCATGGACCTCAATTTTTTGACAAACAACGCGTCGTACACAAAATGTTCTCCCCGTTGTCCATCCTTGGACGTTTGTTTGTTCCTCTTTGCTTCAATGACCCGGTTGTACAACGCTCTGGTGAGCGCCGAGGGAGAATCCACCGACGCCGCCTTGATCCCCGCCTCCAACTTGGTAAAGATCCGGGGGACATTTGCCATAAACGTCGGCCTCCAGAGCTTCAAGTCCTCAAACAACGTCAACGGCGTGCCTCCCAATCTGGGAAACGCCGAAGCGCCGCCAAACATAAACATGCTCGACAGCATGGCCCTCTCCAAAATGTGCGCCAATGGCAAAAACGCAAACTCCCGCGTGCCCCGGTGGTGCGGGGTCATCATACAAAAGGCCAAGATGGATGCACACTGTGCCCTTTGTGGAAGCAAAACGCCCTTGGGGTTCCCGGTGGTGCCCGACGTAAAGATGGTTGTGAAAACGGTGTTTGGAGTTGGGAGGCACTCTTGGTGCGGGAATATGGCCCCAATCTGCTCAACCTGGCTAAACTCAACGAGCTTTATCCTGTTTTCAGCAGCAAACTTGACGAGGTCGGCGTCCCTGTTGCTGAAAAGCGGGTCCATGCTAACAATCATAATGAGCGGCAATAACTCCTGCGGGTGGTCCCGCTTCATCTCCACCAACTTGCGGATATGGTCCTTGGACGCAACAACAACGGGGGACTCGGTGGTTTCCAAAATGTACTTTGACGAATCGGGGCCCAAGGTGTCGTACAAAGCGGTGGTGGTGATGGAGTTTGACGAGCACGCCAAGTCAGACAACACCCACTCGACCCTATTGCCGGAATAGAGCGTCACCACAAACGAGAGTCTATCACTGTCATAATTTTGGTAGTCTCGAACGTGGTTATCAATTTTTTGGTGCGACTCTATCGACAAGTCCTTGTACGGGTTGGACTCCAACATGAAAAACAACCCCGACGCAAAGTTCTTTTTTCTTTGCTCCACCTCGGCGTACGTGATTGTGGCGTACCGCTCCAAGTGCTGCTCGTTTTCGTAGTCGTACTCGTGGTAGGCGAGACAGGGGTCCGAGGCGTACCTCTTTGCCGAAGAGGCAAAGATATCGTGGTACGTTTCCAAGCCGGGGACGAGGTGCGTCTTTAACCCACCTGGCATGGCCGCGTTACGGTAGATCTCGGTGTACCCGGGCTCGGCGGTGCCAGGGATTTTGACCGAGCGGCCGCTCCACTCCTCGGGCAAGGGAAGGAGATGGTTGACCAACGTCTCGAGGGGTAGGCTGTCGGGGTTTTCAAACGCATAGGGCTTGTCGTCGCTGGCAAACACGGGGTTGTAGTCGGCAATGGATGGGAGTTGTGTCATTTGGTGCTCCCTATCTTTGGGTACTGTGGGAACCCCAAAGAACCAGGCATTTGATCCACTATTTATATGTTATGGCAAAAGCGGGGGGCGGTAATGTGGAGACCATTTGTCGGAGCTCGGCTTGAGCTTTGGTTTGGGTTTGCGGAGCCAAATGGGGAGAGTGGCGTGCGTGTACCAATTTCATCGGCTCTTTGTCGGAGATTTTTGGAGATGTTTTTTTTATAGGCAGAGACATTTAGTGCTCCTCTTCTCCAAACCCCACACACACAGAGAGAGCACCACTGCTGGTTTCTCTGCCGAGGAGAAGAAACAGAAAGTGAGGGTGTTGGCCTCTCAAGCCACGTTATGGCCAATACAGTTTACCGAGGCACTAAACATTAGGTCTTTGCAACAGCGTGGGCTTTGAATGGATCTAGAGTTTTTTTATTACCGCCGGGCCCTTTGTCTTGTAGTGTCCAGTTTGTCCCCCCGCACTCCGAGATTCTTGTTGTATGTGTCCCGCATTTTTTCCAACGCTTTCTTTGGCTGTCAAGGTGGTAACCACACCTGTCAAGCAATGGCCGATAACAAAAAATCATAACAAAATCGGAACCATTGGGGCCATGGAACGCGGGACCGGGGAGCGCAATAGCAACTAAACGCAAAGAGCCCAAAAACCAGAGGGGGGGCGAGAAGAAGGGTACGCATTGGCGTGGTGCTTCGACCTTTTGCAGAGGAACAGGTACGGGTCAAAGAGTATCAGCTTCCCAATAGGGCACGGCAGCTACGCGATTGGCTCAGGGAGAGGTGGGAGAGGTGGGAGAAAAGAGAGGAGGAGACGCGTTGAAGTGGAGATACCCAGCCCACTGATACAAGAACAGGATAAGAGGATGTCGGGTGCTGTCATGGTGGAAATGAATCTGTTTATGCCGCTCTCTTTTTTTTTGTGGTTACTCAGTATCATTCACAATATGGTTGTTACCTTCTACACGCATTACTTACAACTTCAAATTCTTAATCAACGACCCTTCCTCATACAAGTCGTCAATCTGCTTTTTGAAAAACTTGGCCGCCACCGGTCTCTTCAACTTGTGCGTGGGAGTGACAACCTGCCTCTCCAACCTCAACGGCTCGAAATCAATAAATATATTGTGCAACTTTTCAAACCCATTCAACGCCTTGACGTTTTGGTTCAAATTCAACAAGATTCTCGTTTTAACTTCCCGCTTGTTGCATGCCGCCAAGATGTTTTCTGGCGTGCTAAGGTCAAAGTCTTCAATCTTGCACTGGTTCCTCAAGTAGCTAACAATATTCTCAGGATCAACGCCAACAACACCAACAAGAAAGGATTTCAACGAGTCGCCATAGGCAAAGCACTGCGTCATGACGGCGTTGGCGGAAAGGTAGTAGTTCTCGACCCGCTCGGGGGTGACATACTCGCCCTGCGACAATTTGAAAAAGTTTTTCACCCGGTCAATGATTTTCAACCACCCGTCGTTGGTCATTTGCGCCACGTCGCCGGTGGAGAACCAGCCATTCTCGTCAACGGCCTTTTTCGTTTCTTCGGGGTTCTTGTAGTAGTGGGTGAAAATCTGGGGACCTCTCAATTGTAATTCCCCCTTGGGCCCACTCTCGTCAGACACATAGTAGCCCATTGCCGGCAATTCTTTCATCCTGCACTCGCAAGTGGGCGAGAGAACCCCAACCGTTTCTACCGCATCGTCGTTGTTGTAAACGGGAAACGACACGCCGGCAAACGACTCCAGCAACCCATACGCCTGTCCGAAAAGCGTCCCTGTCTTGGCCTTGATAAACCGGATGGTGTCGGGCGCAACCGGAGCACTTCCAGTGAGCAACACTTCCAACTCGTCAAACCCAAAGATTTCTCTAATCTTTTTGATAAACAACCGGTTGTGAACAGATTCAGAACCACCGCCTTGTGTGGCTGGAAACGACGAACTCTTGGCCATCTCGGCAGAAGTGATTTTGATTGCCGACTCCAACTTGGTAAAGATCCGGGGCACCATTGCCAAAAACGTAGGCTTCCAAAGCTTCAAGTCCTGAAACAACGTCAACGGGGTGCCCCCCAACCTGGGAAACGCAGTAGACCCGCCAAATAAAAACATACTCGAGTACATGGCTCTTTCGAAAATGTGCGCCAATGGCAAAAAGCAAAACTCCTTGGTGCCCCGATGATGGGGGAAGATGGCAACGTACCCGGTGATTGCCGCAGCAATGGTTCGTTGCGGCAACACCACCCCCTTGGGGTGGGCTCCGGTGGTGCCGGACGTATACGTGATGGTAAACACGGTTTCCGAGTGGGGCACACATTGCTCGTGCGGGAAAATGGCGCCAGTCTTTTCCACCTGCCCAAAGTCAAACAACTTGATCTGGTGCTCCTCGGCAAACGAAATCAACTCGCGGTCCTTTGTTGTCGTCAATGGGTCCATGCTAACAATCATAATGAGCGACGACAACTCCTGGGGGTGGTCCTTCTTCAACTGAATCAACCCCTTGATGTGGCCCTTGGACGCAATAACCACCGGCGACTCGGTGGCTTCCAAAATGTACCTCGACGACTCGCCGCCCAACGTGTCGTACAATGCCGTTGAGCAGATTGAGTTTGACGAGCACGCCAAGTCCGTCAACACCCACTCGACCCGGTTTCCCGAATAAAGCGTGACAATAAATGAAACGTTATCTTTGTCGTAAGTTTTGTAGTCCCTCACATGGTTGTCAATCTTTTGGTGGGCTTCCAACGAGGGATTCTTGTACGGGTTGCACGACAACAAAAAGAACAACCCTGAGGCAAGGTTCTTCTTTCTTTGTTCGGCCTCGGCATAAGTGATTGTGACGTACCGCTCCATGTGCTGGTTGTTCTCAAAGTCGTACTCGTGGTAGGCAAGACACGGGTCGTTGGCATATGTCTCGACACCGCGGCTCCAGATGGCGTGGTAGGTGTCTAGCCCCTTGACGGGCTGAAACTTTAACCCGCCCGGTGTGGCGGCATTGCGGTAAACGTCGCTGAACCCGGGCTCGGCGGAGCCTGGTAGCTTGACGGCGCGGCCACAGTACTCATAGGGATGGGGCAAGATGTGGTTGACCAAAGTGTCGTGTGGCAAGTCCTGGGGGTTTTCAAACACCCACGGCTTGTCGTCGCTGGCAAAGACGTCGTGCGCGTCGGCAATAGAGGGCAATTCCATGATGATGTATAGATTGAAATTGAAGACTAATACCAGGGGTGGTATGTATGTATGTATGTATGTATATATATATGTATGTGTGTGTGTGTTTATGTATCTGTATTTAGGATAAAAGTGAGGGGTGATGGATATTCTCGCGGCCCCGCACGTTCAATTTGTGTTTGTACTGGTGTATGGATGCCCCCATCCGGATTTGTGGGGAGAGGAGGGGGAGAGGATGGATGTCGGCACTTGCCGCTAGAGTGGATACAATAGTATAAACACAGTGGCGGGAACCGCTCAAAGGGGGAGTTGCCCATAGCCATTAACCATCTATTGGGATCTTGACGGTGTTGTTAACCATGGTCGAGGCAGGCTCGACAGTGGCAGGGTGCTGGGAAACACGGTTCCATGGCCAACTGCTGGATCGTGCCGAGCAATACCCGAGCGGAAACAAGTGAATAACAATTTACCCCTGTCGGCAGGAATCACCAACTCCCGGCTATTATTTTTTTTGTATGTGTGTGTGGGGGAAGTGGGAAGGGGGTGGAGGGAAGGGAGAGGAGGAGGAAGAGGACTCACACGTTCCAACACTGTTCGATAACCGCCGATGCCGAATGGTTGGTATCAGCGCCAGCCACAATCCTCTCAATCTCTTCTGTCCTGCTCTGCGACAAGTACTCAAAATTCGGGTTGGTCATTTCCTTGGTGGGAAAGTTAAAGTCGTCCACCTCAACCCCGTGGCTCATCTTCAACTCTGTACAGTTTTCAATAACGACGCGGTTGTTGGAAACGGTAACCACCACGATACAGTTTTTCAAATCGTGCAATCGCGCCTGGTGGCACGACAAAACAAGCACCGAATCGTCAACATTGTGGATGAAAATCGGGCCCTTGGACTCGAGCCAAACCACCGATGCTCGACCCAGCTTGATGTGGAGTGACGAGACGATGCTCTTTGTCCGGATAACCACGTTTTCAAAGTCTTGGACCAAGACGTGCTCGTCGTTTTGCTCAATGTAGTACGTCGTATCGCGTAGATGGCTCACAGAAGAGGTGGACAACTGGGCGGGTTCGGCAATTGGTGATTCAGTTGGTCCTTGCCGCACCCGGGATTGAGGCGGCACAGGTTCTCCCACAAACTCGAATCGTGCCATGCTCAACTGGTTGGATTTGGCTTGTATGAGTTTGTACAAGCTTGTGAGCTTATCGTTGTTGAGCTTTCGCGTATAAGCGGGAACGCCTGCTGACACGTCGGACAACCTGTGGTTCAACTCATTTAGTTGCGTCTGTAGATGTGCAAGATCATTGGCGGAGACGCACGCAACGATGTTTTCCCGTAGTGTTTCCATGACTTGTGGATATCCCCATTCTGGTTGTTGTACCAAACGTCAAACACCAAAAAAAAGAAGAGCTGGGTATCCCATCACGTGGTTGGGAACAACCTCTAAAAGGGACCCAGAGGTCAACAAATCAAAAAAATAACAAGACCCGTGTTGGCAATTTACATCTACTCTAAAACTACTCAGATACTTTTTGGAGTCTGGTTCTCCCAACCAATTGGTCCGCAACGTCTCTGGTCTTTGACCAAAACACCTTCTTGGGCATTCTTCTGCCGAGCTCCGTCTCAAAGTCGTACAACCGCCTGATACCGGTAAAGGTCAAGTGCGACGACTTGACACCCAACACGGCGGCCGTGTTGCTGAGCTTCTTGTCGTCGCTGGGAAAGTCAAACGAGTACCTCCATGGCTTCAAAAGATCACTGTGTTGCTCGATAAACTGTACCCCCTTGATGGCAAACCTGTCGGCCCTAGTACGGTCGATGGGGGACGGCAAGCCACCCTGCTGCACGTGTCCCGGGATGGCGGTCTTGGTGTCAAACTCGCCTTCAGACTCGGCATTGATGATGTCGGCCAACACTTGCGGCGTCAACACCTTGGACGCGTTCGACGACTTGATAATCAACTTGCCGGCCCGGGTCATGCCCCTTTCGACGGCAAACGACTCCCTCAACGAGTTGATATCCATGTAGAGCTGCTCCAACTGGATACCCTCCTCGGGAACATAAGACGCTTGGGCCCCGCTGACCAACGATGCATAAGTGGCAATGTATCCCGAGTTGCCCCCCTGCACATCAACGACAAACGACCTGCCCCTGGTTGCCGAGGCAGACTGCTTGATAATGTCACAGTACTCCATCAACGAGTTCAAGCACGTGTCCGACCCGAGCGAGTACTCCGTGCCGGGGACATTATTGGAAATGGTTGCGGGCACCAACACCATAGGGATCCTAAAGGACGGGTACATTGCTCGTGCCTTTTCCAATTGGTCCAAGGAAACAAACGCCTCAAACCCACCCACAATGACCAAGCCGTCGAATTGGTACTTTTCAAAGTAGTGAGCAATCATGCCGACATCGGTCTCCTCGGGGGTTTGTCTGTTGGTGCCTATTTCGGAACCACCAATGCTGTTCCACCCTTCAATGTCGATCCAGTTGATAGACTTGACCGACTCGTGCCGGGCCAAACCGGCAAAGCCATTGTGGATGGCGTAGGGGGTGTGGCCGCGCGACATACAGTATGTGGCCATGGCATACACGGCCGAGTTCATCCCTCCCGCAGGGGCGCCAATGTTGATGATGGCAATCCTCTTGCGCTGGTCAGCCGGTAAAGTTGGATTCTCGTGGCAGGCAGAGTTCATGGCCAAAAAGTTGGCCAAGTTTTCCTTAAACTCAGTGTCTCTCAACGACATGGCCTTTTCGAAATTGTGGTCGGCAATCGCACTGGCAACGGACTTTGTAACCTCAACCGCCTTCACGAGCGGACGGCGGCAAATCTTGTTTTCGTCAATGGCAATAAGCGGCGATGGCGTTTCTGGAGTAAGTTCCAAAATGGCCTTGACGGCCTCCACCCCTTTCAACGTTGCCAACACTCGGTCAAACGCCACCGCGGTACCGCCTCTTTGGACGTGGCCCAAGGTGGTGATTCTGGTGTCCAACCCCAATCTGTTGACCAACACGTCCTTGACTTCGTTGGCGCTAATCTCTTTCAAGTCAGAAGTGATGGCGCCCTCGGAAACAATGACAATGGTCTTTCTCTTTCCCTCCGCCCTGTGCTTGGCCACGATTCTCGTCATCTGGTCTTGCCAGTCGCGTGTCGACGACGGTTTCTCGGGGATCAAAATGTAATCAGCACTGGTGGCGATGCCGGCCATAAGAGCTAGCCAGCCACAGTGTCTGCCCATAACCTCAACCACAAACGCACGGGAATGCGAGCTTGCGGTGGCGTCAATGTAGTCAATGGCACGACAGATTCTGTCCAACGCCGAGTAGCATCCAATGGTGGAGTCGGTCATGGCCATGTCGTTATCGATAGACCCCACCATTCCGCAGATGTACAAGTTCTTGTGCTTTTCGTATTGCTCCTTGGTGATGTCGCCATTGTCCTTCAACGTCTGGATCAACGAGGGCCATTCGGCGCGGAACAAGTCGGCCCCGGTCAACGAGCCGTCTCCGCCACAGACAATCAAGCCATCAATTCCGGCATCGATCAAGTTCTTGCACCCCTTCAACCGGCCCCAACGCTCTCTAAACTCCATGCACCTGGCGGTACCAATATTTGTCCCGCCCTCGGAAAGGAAGCCGCGAACATCCTGCCACTTCATTTGTTTGATGTACTCCGGTCCGCCTTTGACCAATCCGTCGTATCCTTCCTTGATGGCAAATGCCTTGCATCCGCGGAAGATGGCCGCCCTGACAACGGCCCTCACGGCCGCATTCATGCCCGGCGCGTCACCCCCAGACGTCATGACTCCAATGTTTCGTCTCACCTGATTTGCTCCCTCCAACAATCTCGTCTCGGTGTTTGACTGCGTCATGAGGTACGACTGGATGGCCACGGCTGGTTTGGCCTTCTGCACCGGGGGGACAAGAGTGAGGGGATTCTTGCACGCGGTAAAGCCAATGATGTAGCCCAATGGGTCGACGCAGTAGACTTCGTTGGGGTATAGTTCACTGGGTGTGATTTGGACCGTGACCTTGAAGGTGGTTAATGTTTCCACGAGGGACACCAAGTTCTCGACCTTCAAGACATATGTTGTTTCCAACGACCTCCAGTCAACCACGTTCAATTTGGAGCTGATGGCTTCCTTCTTTTCAGCCACTTGGTCGTACGTCAACCCATTGGCAGAGTCCAATTTGATCTCAACAATCATCTTGTTCTCATCGTTGGCCAAGTACGTGGTGTCGTTGGTTTCCGAGTGCAACGATAATCCCAAAATGTTTGTGTAAAAGTTGATTGCTTGGTTCAATGTGCTTGCGTCGCCCGCAATCAATGGCAACGTGGATGTGCCGTTGACTGGTGATAACATGTTTGTAGTTGCTGTGATATGGAGTCCTACGTTTTGTTGGGATAGGGGGGAGGGAGAGGGGGAGGGGGAGGGTGGTGTGTGCGATGGGACTTGCGCTGTTTTAAGTAGTTTGCTGAGCACCACCTGATGGGGGAGGGTTGGCGAGATTTTGTTCCACGTTGAGGGAGAGAAAAAAATCGGGGGATTGTTGTGCGAACTAATCGTTATGCACGATAGATAACCCGTCAGATGACATTGGGAGGAAATCACGCAGGTGCTTATTTTGAGTAAGAGGGTTGCGCCTGTTTCTCCATACTGTTGGCGGTTTTGCTGCCTATCTCTCTGGTGACGGTTGCGCTTTGAAATTTACGCGGGCCGCTCCACCTCCAGCTACATACCTGCGGTGGCTCCAGCATACAGGGAAGGAGGTCTCAAGGAAAGAGGTCTCAAGTAAAGAGGTCTCAAGTAAAGAGGTCTCAAGGAGAGAGGTCTCAGAGCAAGAAGAGAGGTCTCAAGGAAAGAGTTCTCAAGAAGAGAGGTCTCAGTGTTGAGGAAATGGTGTCGGACATTCCCATTTGGTGCCGTCCCTCGTTGTAGCAATCGCCGTCCTTTACCTTCCCCCCCCCCGCCCACACTCCACAGCTCTAAACCACTCCCATTCAAGCAAAATAACCTACCATGGTCTAGCCCGTCTGAATCATCCAAGCAAATTGCAAAGAAGCTGGGTTTGCCAACGCAAACGGTTTTTTTTTGTATCAATTGCCCTTGAACCCGTTCTCTTTCTCTCTAGTATTGATGCATGGATGCTTACTCCATCAGTTAAAATTTTTCACCCAACCAAAAACTGAACGAAAACTGAGAGAACAAACAGTTGCTTGTTTTACTCCACCACCTCCTCTGCAACCGCCACCGCCAATGTCACAGCCACAGCAACCACAACTGCCAGTCCCAATTGGTGACTTGACCAGGTTGAGCATCCCAACGTTGCCCCAGATCACGCAAGAGTTGCCAAAGCAAAACTCGCTCTGGTCATCCAACCCAGTCTTTTCCTACATCAATGACGTCTACATCACCATTGGTGAGCACAGAAAATCGCTCGGTTTGACCAACCCAGGAACCATTGAAAACTTGAACAAAGAGGTGTCGAGAGACGTGTTTTTGAACCAGTACTTTTTCACGGGGTTGAGAGCAGACTTGAACAAGGCCTTTTCCATGATGCCTGCCTTTCAAACGTCACACACATTGAGCATCGGGTCCAATGTCTTGCCGCCGTACGCATTCTCGGCCTTGTACGCCACTGACGACTACTTTGTGCAGGGTAACATTGACAACGACTTTAGTCTTTCCGGTAGAATCAACTATGGCTGGAACAAGTACAACATCACCAAAGCCACCATCCAGTTGGCCCACGGGCAACCATCAATGGTCCAGTTGGAACAGGACTACCAGGCCAACGATTTCAGTGTCAACTTGAAGACATTGAACCCATCATTCTGGTATGGCGATGGATTCTCTGGTGTTGCGGTGGCCTCCTTGTTGCAGGCCTTCACTCCCAAGTTTGCCGTTGGTTTGGAAGCCATGTACTCCAAGCAGCCCCTTGCTCCAGCCGACACTGCCATCTCCTACGTTGCCAGGTACAATGCCGGAAACTGGATCGCCTCGGCGCAATTACAGGCCCAGGGCCAGTTGATTGCCTCGTTCTGGAGAAAGGTTTCGGACAAGGTTGAAGCCGGTTTGGAGACCCAAATCGGCGCCACCATGAAGCAAGTGGCCGACCCCGTGATGGGTGTTGGCTTTGAGCCCGTCATTGAAGGCACCACCACCATTGGTGCCAAGTACGAATACAGAACCGCTGTTTTCAGAGGCCAGTTGGATTCCAACGGCAAAATCTCGGCATTTTTGGAAAAGAGAGTTTTGCCAACCGTGTCGGTGTTGTTCTCGGGTGAGATTGACCAGTGGAAGAACAGTTCTAGACTCGGCTTGGGCTTGCAATTTGAAGCGGCTGGTAACGAACAGTTGATGCTTATGCAGCAGGGACTCGTTGACGCCAACGGCAACCCCGTCCCCGGTGCCCCACCATTGGTTTAGGTGGTTGACAACAAAAGAAAAATGGGCATCATTTCTATTCTTTCTGTATATAAAATAATAAATAAACAAGCAGGGAAACAGCCAACTATGGAGTAAACTCACCATCCAAACAACCGCGACGTTAATGATTTCTGTGGCGGCGGTTGTGGGTGCAGTGGTTGCTGCAAAATCGGCTTTTCCGGCCGTGAACTGAGCATGTTGTAAATCTCCCTCGAGTCTAGCTTCACGTCGCTCTTCCCATTGCTGACGGCATTCTCGTTTCTCCCCACGTACACGCTCTGCCTCCTGCTTACAAACTCGCTTGCCCTATTGGCGGATATAGTTGGCAACCTCGACATGCTCTTTATGCTCTTGGTGTCCCCAAGGTGGTCGTACCGCCTGGAGTTTTGGTAGATGTTTGAAATGGACGAGTTGATGCTATAGTTGCTCCTCGACTTGGGTATCACGCCCTTTTTGGATCCCGGCTGTTGTTGTAGTTGTTGATGTTGTTGTTGCTGTTGCTTCTGTGGCTGCTGCAAGTTGGGTTCCATCCACCCGGTTTCTGATGTGTACAACAACTCGCTCTTTGACGATCTTCTGGAACGCGTAGCGGCGCGGTAGTAGTCGCTCAACGATGGGAGGTTGTTAAGTTCAGCGCCTTCCCTTGCTCCCTTTCTCCTTTCCTCTTCCTCGCCTTCTACTTCGCGCGGGTCGATATTATGGTGGAAGTACGAACCCCGCAAATAGTTGGGCATCTTGTTTGTGCTTACACTAATGACACTGGGCCGCCTTGATTGCGGCCGCGACTGTGACATGATTGACTTTGTTATATTCTCTTCGTACTCATCAAGCAACGAGTCCATGTCCTCGTCGTCGTCGTCGTCGTCGTCATAGTCTTCAGCGCCACGGTGCTTGTATGGGTGACGGTGTTTTGGTTTCGGGTGGTGTAGTTTACTGTTTAAATCAAGGCAGGCAAAGCTGGTGGATATCGATTGCATGGATGGCTGGTGGAGCTTCCGCAGTGGCGAGTCCAAATGATAGGCTGGGTTGTGGTATGGTTGCTGGTGCTGCTGCTGGTGCTGCTGCTGGTGCTGGTGCTGGTGGTAGAGCTGATGAAACGGTACTTCTGGCCGGTATGCTTGCACATTTGACGGGGAAATGGGTGCAGAAGGCGGCGAGTCCGGAATGTCAGCGAGGATAACGTTGGGCGAGTCCAACTCGCGCGGCCGAAAGTCAATTGCCGACAGCAAAACCACCAGGGGCTCTTGTTTTGCTACATTGTCTCTTTCTCCTTCCCTCTGCTTCTGTTGTTCTTGTTCCTGGTATAGGTTCATATACTGTACGTTCCTCTCAAACGTGCCGCTGAGCACGCTGAGCACGTTTTCCTCCTCGGTATTGATGTATATTTTCCAGTACCGGTCGGGATTGACCAAGGGAAGCAAGAATATGCCAAAGCTTATACGCAACACCTTGATCTTGGGGAGGAGCGGGTATATGAATGATTTCCCGCACGACAAGTACGTCACGTCTCCGTTGTGTAGCTGAAAGATTTCAAATTCGCCGTGCGCTAGTAGCGACCCGTTGGAGTCTTGGGAAACAAGTTCAAATATCTTGGACGAGTGGTATTTGAAAAGGGTGACTTTTTCCTCCGTGTTGATTTTGGCACGAGCCACCAGTAGTGCTGGCGGTGTGATTTGCCTTTGGTATGCCTGCTTCGGAGGTGGTTGGTTTGCGTTATGTGTGTTTTGAGGGTGCTGGGTCGGGGTTTCATGTACATTTTGTATGTGTTGTGCGCCCTGCAATTGATCTTGCACGTGCAGGTTCGCCTGCTGTTGCTGCTGCTGCACCTGCAGTTGATCCTGTTGCTGATCCTTCTGCTGCTGCTGGTGGTGTGTTTGTTGCTTGGTTGGTGTACTGGGTTCTTCTTGTAGACTCTCTGGACCAGGCTCGGCCATAACTACTCTGCTTTGGAATACGTTGGAAGAAACAGTCTTGTTTTTATTTCTTAGTTTTCGTTGTTTCCTTTTTTGCTTGATGGGTGATAGCCTGCTACTGCTTGTAATACTGTCATCATTTTTAACACTGGCCATTGTAGCTCGTTGTCGTCCATGGAGGGGAGGGGTGGAGTATGTCTCGTTGGTTTCCTGCTGTGTTTATACTTTTTATATTTTTTGTTCTTGTTCTCCAGTTTTTTGTTTTTTTTTTTTTCGAAAGAGGAGTTAACCCACAAAAACCCTCCCAACGAGCAGGTGAAAAGTACCCGAGGAGGGATAAAAGTCAGTGCCAAATGAGAGCGCACGGGGAGAGAAAGTCGTTATGCTATAAAGTATACACATCTAGGCGGTCCCCAAGACCCTTGTCTCATTGTAAGAGGAAAGGGGAGCGGACTCCTCGTCTCCTTCAAACAATGGCGTGTATGTCACGCTCCTTTGATGAACAGCATCTTCTTCCTTGACCCACGTCACAATCTTGTTGACCAAGTTGATGACAGGCTGGATCCTGTCCTCGATCCAGATCAAAGCCTTGCTGGGTGGGAACAAGATGTTGATGTAGCCATAGGCAAGCAAGTATCCGGCCGAAATGCCGGCCAAGTGGCCCGGCATCGAGCTGGTGGGAATCAAAAACGCAAACGCCAATGCAGCAATAAACGGAACTGCCAACGTGTGTATCTTTACTTCAATTTCGCCGAGCCGGTACTGGTACATGATTGGCTTGAACTTTGACTCCTGGTATGCCATGTAACTGAAGAAGGAAAACACAATGCCGCTCAAGCCGCAAACGCCGGTTTGGGGGTAAAGAAACAAGCCAACAATGCAGTACTGCAAAGCAGCGACGACGGCAAGCAAGTTCAAGGTAACGCCTGTGTGTACAGTGCCGTGTCTCTTTTCGTAGATTGCCAAGGGCGTGAGTATGGACACGATATTCAAAACCCAGTGGACGTAGCCCGTGTGGATTAGTGGGTACATGGAGATGGCATTGAGGTTGAGCTCTATTGGCGAGGAGGGGAATAGTATAGCTGATGTAAATTGTATGCCGAAGGAATGTAAGATGCAGAGAAACAAGGTGAAGATCGGTAACCCAGCCGTCAAAGCTGGAGTCTTTTTAAATTCGTCAAGCGTTGGTTTAAACCCGTGGACGTTTGGTAAAGGCATTGCTGTTGTGGATTCTGTTGTTGCTTCTGTTGTTGTGGATTCTATTGTTGTTGCTTCTGCTGCTGTGGATTCTGTTGCTTCTGCTGTTGTTTGTTGTTGCTTCTGTTGTTGATTCTCTAAAAAATTTCTTTGCGCGAGAGAAATATTTACTCAGTGGCTCCAACTGCTGGGACACGCAAATGGGC
The DNA here is from genome assembly GCA_030579015.1 of Zhuliangozyma blackwelliae. Classification (NCBI taxonomy): domain Eukaryota; kingdom Fungi; phylum Ascomycota; class Pichiomycetes; order Serinales; family Debaryomycetaceae; genus Zhuliangozyma; species Zhuliangozyma blackwelliae. The sequence goes on along the minus strand of JAKTZW010000335.1, from coordinate 31,933 downwards.
CGCAGCAGGTGCTGGAACAACCAGCTTGGAGAATTTGAGACGACTCGGTCTGGGCCAGTTTGTTACAACTCCTGGGTAACCTTTTCTTTAATCAGTTTCAAAAAGGTAGTCTTTCTCTCATTGTTTTCCTTCAAGCTCTCAATCTTGTTCAATGTAGCCTCAACACTCTCACCAATGCCGTCCACTTCTTGCATGTACTCCTTCAACTGGCCTAGTTTCAACCTAATGCTTCCCGCATACTTGTCAAAGTCCTTTGCGGAAATGACATCGTTCGACAAGTCAAAGAGCAAGCTGAACAAATCGGGCAAGATCTCCATTTCCCTCATGCGCTGTATGGGATCGTAGTCGTGGCTAGAAACAGTTTCGTCGCCAACGTCAATCATGGTGGTGTCAATGAGGGGTAGGAGTGTTGTGCTGTTGCTAATGCTCTGTGCTTGTTGCTCTTGTTGCGCTTGTTGCTCTTGTTGCTCTTGTTGCTCTTGTTGCTCTTGTTGCTCTTGTTGCCCTTGTTTCTCTTGTTGCGCTTGTTGCCCTTGTTGCTCTTGTTGCCCTGGTTGTTCTGCTTGTTTTGTTTGTTCTTGTTGCTCTTGCTGTTGATGTTGTTGTGCCATGGCTTCTAGCTGCGGCTCATGGATGAGCAACGAGTTCTCGTACGAGATTTCGAGCGGAGAGCCTGTCTTTATGTCACCCAACAACCCCGGTGACGGCGATTTGGTAGGACTACTCATGGGTTGATACCTTTTTCCCCTTTGTTTATATGGTGAAGCCAAGCCAAGAAAGGGTGAAGGAAAACTAACAAAACATCAATAGAATCCCCTATACAAAAACAAAAAAAAAAAAAAAAGAACAAGGAAACAAAGAAAGATACCTCTGACAACAAGCCCTTTTGCCTACCAATGGACATCTTACTCAATATACTCGGCACATGCTTTCCGTGTGTGCCATCGATATCAACACCGTCAGTTACAATCAACAATACCCGCTACAAAATACTCAAATTGTTGGGGGAGGGCGGGTTCTCGTACGTCTACCTCGTGTCGAGCCCACAAAATGCCCTTTATGCCTTGAAAAAGATTAGGTGTCCCTACGGCACCGACGAAACTTATAGCAATGCCATGAACGAGATCAAGAACTACCACCGGTTTGTCAATGCCAAAACGCCCTACATCATCCAGTCGATCGACGAGTGCGTGGTGAACGAAGCCGACGGCAGCAAGACCATCTATATTCTTCTCCCCTTTTTTGAACGGAGTTTACAGGACGTCATCAACAACTTGGTGTTGGATAATGCCACCATGGACGAGTCTGAAGTGTTGCGTGTGTTTATTGGCCTCTGTCGTGGGGTGAAGATTATGCATAGCTACAAATCCGCCGCGTCCGCACAACGGTTGGACGACCCTGAGGAAGATGCCCCGTTGTTGACGGACGACGAGGATGATGTGCATTTGGGTGGTGGCGCTTCCCGTTCTGGTACTGGTATTGGCACTGGCACTGGTGCTGGTGCTGGTTCTGGTTCTGGTACCAGCGCTGGTGGGTCTACCGAGATGCAAGAGCTCATGCCATACGCGCACCACGATATCAAGCCAGCAAACTTGATGCTTTCCGCCGAGGGTCTACCGGTGCTCGTTGACCTCGGCTCTTGCTCCCGAGCCCGAATAAGGGTGCGGTCCCGCCAGCAGGCGTTGTCGGTGCAGGACTTTGCCCAAGAACATTGCACGTTGCCGTACCGCGCGCCCGAGTTGCTCGATGTGGCCACCAACACGGAGATAACCGAAAAGGTGGATATTTGGTCGATGGGATGCTTGTTGTACGCCTGCTGCTTTGGGTACTCGCCGTTTGAAAAGCTCGAGTTGGACCAGGGTGCAAACTTGAACTTGGCCATTGCTAGGGGAAAGTACCAAGTACCCAACAGCCAGTACTCAAAGGGTTTGCTTGACATTATCAAGAAATGCATCCAGGTGAATCCCGAAAACAGACCCACGGCGGACGAGTTGCTTGAAATGGCATTGGAGTTGACTAGAGTGCAATAGTTACACCAACGTACTCAGAGGTGTTCAATGGCTGATCATTGTTTTGTCTACTTGATATACACTGCGAGATGCAATAGTATAAAAAACAAAAATAAAAAAAGAGAGTTGCAGCACCGGCTGTGGTATATCTACATCTTCTTTCTCCTACCAATCTGGGCTTGGAACCCAGTCTTGATACTCGACACAGATCTCGTTGATCCACAAGCCTTGCACGACAAAAAGTGCAATCTGTTGGCCGACTCTCTCTTCAACTCGGTGTTCATGCTCTTGCACGTCTTACAAGTGACGTATTCAATAATGTACCTTCTCAAAACCGACTCCATTTGCTTTGGCTGGAACTTACCCTTCAACACCAATCTCTTTTCTCCGTCTATGGACCCACTGGTACCCAACTCGGCAAACAAGAATTGTATAAGGTGCTCGGGGTTGCGCTGCAACACGGTGGCAATCTCTTGGACGTTGGCAAACAAGGTCTTTTTGGAACCTTCTCTTTGGCACACTGGAGGTGGGATCCTAAACTTGGGACCAGACCTGTCGCCTGCCAACTCGGGGTTGTTGGCTTTGAGGACGGTGAAGAATCTCGACAACAAGGATTCGTACGACAAGATACCTTCTGCCTGTTGCTGTGATTCTGGAGTGGCTGATGCTGGAGAAGCGAGGGCGGCGGGGTCTTCAACGCCAGCTTCCTCCAACTGCTGTTCAAACTCGTTCAAGTCAACAGCTATCGTCTTGCTCTTCTTCTTCTTTTTCTTAAAAGACAAATCGCCTAATGTGGCAGACAAGTCGGCTTCGCTGTCTGGTGTTGGCGACTTTTCCAACCTGGTGGTTGCAGCAGCAGAGGTCGCAGAGGTGGATGACTTTTTCTTCTTCTTGAGACCGGAGAATAACTCATCGACGTCGGAAGCAGGTGTCGATTCCTTGGCGTCGGGGGTGGCCGTGCCCTCGGCAGACTTTTTTGATGAAGACTTCTTCTTTTTCTTTAATGATGGATCGAATCCCAAGTCTGACATATTGGTTGGTGGTTGCTTACTTGAAACCAGTTTTGATTTGAAAAATTTTCTTTTTGTCACAGAAATGATATTGGCATCGTCACACGACCTAGCACGGCAAAGAATTGAATACATATAAAACATCTACTCTATTTTCAAGTCCTGAGTCTTTTCCTCTATCGTCTGGGCGTCTTTGTTGTTGCTGTTGTCGTTGTCGTTGTTGTTGTTGTTGTTGTTGTTGTTGTTGTTGTTGTTGTTGTTGTTGCTGCTGTTGTTGTTGTTGTTGTTGTTGTTGTTGTTGTTGTTGTTGCTGCTACTGCTCTTGTCGCTGCTGCTGTTGCTGCTACTTTCCGTATCTTTCTTTATAGCAAACAGGGCATCCCTGGCCTGTTCATCTGCCAACTTACTTTCCTTCCCAGGGACATATGTAATCTTGGTTTCTTCCCCATCCTCTTCCACCTGAAAGTCTTCCTCTGGAGCATACTTTTTCAAAAACCAGTTTTCAACCTCCACTTGGCTATTGTTCTCGGCTTCGTAGATGGAATCGTGGCCTGCTTCGTTCTTGTCAAATGGATCAGCAGAGTATTGCTCAACCAACAACTGGACAATTTTCAAGTGGCCATTGTATGCAGCCCAGTGCAAGGCGGTGTTTCCAGTCTCGTTCTTGGCCTTGACCAACGTGCTGGCCTCGTCTTTGGACAAAAGCGACAACAAGTACTCAACCGTCTCAAAGTGACCATTGGCACTTGCCATGTGCACTGGCGTGCTCAACGTTATATCGTCCCTACAGGATATGAGAACTCGAGGGTCGACTTGGGCAAACACCTCTTTGAGGAACTCCAAGTCGCCAACTCTCGCGTCGTATATAAGCGAGTCCATCTCTTCTTGGGTGAGTTGTGGTATTTCATCGGACGACATGTTTGGTGGACGTTTACTGTTGGCGGCTATCTCCGGTGGTGGTTGACTATCGGTTCGTTTGCCAAACTGGACCTCATCTCACTGGTTACAAAAAAATTATTACTGCGTGTGCCAACCAGGAATCTGACATGATCGAGAAACAGATCAAGCAATAGTGTAAAAGCACCAAAGCACCAAAGCACCAAAATGCCACCCAAGATCGAGGAACTACCGAGCAGTGGTTCTCCAGAAAAGTTACCGCCCAGGAAGCCGGTAAAGAACCCCTTTGCTCCCCCGCGGCAAAAGAAACCCACCATCCAACGAACGGCAGAAGAGGTGTACCACCGCAAAGGTCTCAACAAACCACAGATTGCAAGCAACAAGCCTATCGATGTACTATTTGCCGCTCTCGAAAAGGTTTTGGACTTGCCATACGACGAATTGACGCTTGATGTGCTACACAGCAGACTCTTTGGCAACGATAGCGTCAACAGCGTTGACAGTGTCGACCCGCTGGTCAAGAGGTACAAAGTAGTCGAGAAGTTGCTCAATGACTTGTTGCTTGTCCAGCAGTACTCCCTTGAGAACGAACGCAAGAACAAGGACGTGATTGGCATATCGCTACACGACATCAAGACATTTAGCAAATTGGTGAATGTGGTGATTGTTCATGGCGTGTATCCCCCGTTGAACAGTTTTGGGATCGGCGTCCCCTTTGAAAAGAGGCGATTGAAGGAGTTTGGTGAGGGCAAGAAACTTGTAAAGATTGATGCGTTGCCATCCAGTGGCGGCACGGGCCACCAGGAGTCGTTGTTGGGTTTGGTGTACGACAAGTTTGCCGCCCTATTTGCCACCCCTGGCGATGTGGTTGGCTTGTTGAGCAAAGGCACGGGGTACTCTGATTTCTTGACGGTTGCGATGGCATTAATCACCGTGCCCCAGTTCAATGTGGCCAAGAGGGCGGCATGCCTAGCCCAGTTCCCAACAATTGAAAGGCTCCCTGAAACCTTTGAGTTGTTTCAAACGTACTCGTTGTTGTTGACGACGCCATCACCGTTGTACTTTAAACAGTTTGTCATGGAACGGCTACAGCTGTTGCCCTACCACGCGCCTCGTAACGACGGCTTGCTTGCGCTTGTTGAGTTTATTCTCGGACTACGCGAGAACGATGAGGTTAATGTTGAAAAGTTTGACCATGTGGCCAACGTCGTGTTGTCAAAGCCAAAATCTGTCGACACAAGGGAGTACTTTACGTCCATTGGCAACCAGTGCTACGATTTATTGGTAAACATCAACCGGCCGACCGTGGGTAGCTGTGTGGCGTACACGATAGAAAAGTTGTGGACCAGGAACAAAATGGTGGTGACGGACTTTTTCTTGAAAAAGATTTGGCACCGGTTTGACCCCGCTGGTGGTGACGGTGCTGGTGGTGCTGGTAGCAAAGTTCTTGTCACCGAGGCGGAATTGAACAACAACATCAACGTGTTGATCTCATTGTCCAAAAAGGGGTTGGAGCCTGGGTTGTACCAGGCGGTGATGGGGCCTGTTTTATTGCCGCTCTGGGGGTACTACTTGTTTCTCAAAAAAAACAAAAAGCCAACCGAGAGTGTGGCCGGCATCTTGACGAGCTACTTCACCGTGTTGAAAGACTCTGATGACGGCAGCGCTAAAGGGTTGCACTTGCTTGCCAAGAACATTTTGTTTGAGAGCGACAAATGGCTGTTTCAGATTGGCCCAAACGGATTGACACAAATCGTGCCCAAACAAGTCGTGTTTGAGTCATCGAGCCAGAAGGAAACGAGAATAAATCGGTTCATTAATGATTTGGATTTTGCCACCGTCGAGTTTGTCAATTTCTTGCAAGAACTCGACGTCGACTTGATCCAAGGCGTGTTTGTAAAGACTTTGGGCAGCTGGCTTGGCGGGTCTCGACAGTCGTTGGACGAGGAGAATCCATTTATCGTTCTTGTTGATTTGAGATTGTTGGAAAGCATGGGCACCAAGTTTAAGGAGTCTCTAGCCCGGACCCCGCTCGACATGTTGCAGATTGTGCAGACATTTTTGAGCTCCAAGCTGTATGCAAGAGTGGGGGGAAATGGGGGTGGAGCAGAAGAACAAGACTCTGACGATGAAGAGGAAGAAGAAGAAGAAGACGGCGGTACCGGAGAGCAGACGGTGTCCGTGTTGTTGGAGTTGTTGTCGGCCATTCTTTCTGAAAACGAGATTATAATCAATGACAAATGTGGCGAGTTGTTGGCATCCATCAACAAATCGCTATTGGCGTTATCGACCCAACCCGTTGGGGATGGCACCAAAAAGGCAGCGACGTCGTTGCACAGCAGAATCGCCAACTTGCTCAAGGGCGACCCTGTAGCTGAAAACAAACTTGACGCGCAAAGACACACCCTCGCCAGGGCAATCACAAGTTTGAACGACCCGTTGGTGCCCATTCGTGCTCACGGGTTGTACTTGCTTCGCCAACTCGTCGAGCTGAAAAGCCCGGTACTCACCCTCGACTTTGTCATCGACTTGCACCTCGTCCAGTTAAAAGACCCAGAGCCATTTGTGTACTTGAATGTGATCAAAGGGTTGCAGAGCTTGATTGAATGGGACGAGCTCCCGGTGTTGCAGACCCTTTGCAACGTGTATTTGAACAAAGCGGCTGATTTGGATGAAAGGTTAAAGACTGGAGAGGTTATCTTGCGGTACATCCAGCACGCCAACGAAACATTCACCGGATCGTCGGCGCTGTTGGTGGTTGCCACCACGTTGCTGGCCATCAGGCGTCCCTTTGGTCATGAGAGCAAGGAAAAAGTAGAAGACAACCGGTTACGCATGTCAGCAATGTCGTTGCTCGGAACGTGCTGCAGAGTCAATGCGTTGGGCATGGTTGACAACTTGGAGAATGCGCTTGATTGCGCTCTCGGCATCTTGCAGTTGGAGACGGCGCAAGATGGCGCCATCATGCGGAGGGCGGCAATTGTGCTTATCCACGATTTGATTCTTGGCACTGCCGAAACTGACAGGGTGATGTTCCCGCCAGAGTATAGGGAAAAGGTGGTGAGGGTTTTGAGGTATGTCTCAGACACAGACAACGACTTGCTCACGCGAGAACAGGCGCTAAAAGTGCTTGATGATATTGAGGAGTTGGCCAAACTAGCTATAGAGGTGTACAACGAGTAGAAGGTGTAACTAATGGTCGAATCTAAAGTCCAACCGTCTTGCACCCTCATCGGTGGTATTCTTCCTGTAGTAATCCTTTTCGTCTTCCGACATTGCCCGCCAGATCTTGTCTCGTTTTTTGTTCTTTGCAGCATAGTACCACTTGGCGAGCAACAACACGGGGATAAGTGCCACGGTTATGGCAAACAACTGCATATTGCCGCGGTGGTACAATGGCAAGTCGTCCTTTCTGTAGATGTTCAGCGCAATGATGCCGCCCACCTGGACAAACATGTTGTACAACGCTGAGCTGATGGACCTGGTTCTGACGCTGTTGGAGTTTCGCGACACCCACGACACGCAGATGGCGTGGATGTACGGTTGGCCCAAGTAAAGGGTGTTGAGAACATACGACGGCCACACCTGCTTGCCTGAGCCGGGCCACCATCTGATGATGGCGATCAAGGGAGTGGCATACAATGGAGCCAATAAGCAAACGTATGCACGCTGACTGACTCGTTCTGAAAGCCATGTGATTCCCAACAAAAGCGCAATGTGGAGAACATCTTGCGGGATGCTGAGCAAGTTGGTGTCAAACGTGGAGAATCCCAACTGTCTCGTGAGCAAGGTGAAGTAGGCGCCAAACGTTCCCTGCCCGATATAAGCAATCAACCCAATAGCGAAAATGGGCCAGAGATCGTAGTCGAGCATGGACTTGAGCAACGCCTTGGGGGTGATGCCCTGGCGGTTGTGCATCGACCCCTTTGTCGGGTCGTCCCTCAAGATTCTGTTTACAACAATCTTTTCCTCCCTTTCCGTGAACCAGCCCTTGGGGTGCATCCAGTTTTTGGTTTGCACCGCCGAGGGGACCATCAAGTAGAATGAGAGGATCCCAATTAACAAGGTGAAGATTCCCTCAATGAGAAACAACCACCGCCACCCCTCTAATCCAAGGACACCCCTCAATCTCAAAATGCCAAACGCGGCCAAAGAGGTGCTAATAGACACCAACGATAAGGTGGTCCAAAACCAGGATAATCTAACGGGCAACTCCTTGGACGTGAAAAAGTAGCTCAACCAGAGCACCAAGTCGGCGATAAACCCACCCTCTAAAGCACCAATCAAAGCCCGGGTGATGTAGAACGATGTCTTTCCGCTCAAGGCAACCTGGCACATGGCAACAACACTCCAAGCACAGATCTGGATGGGGATGAAAATGTCAGGGCCCAACTGCTTGGAAATCAACTGGGAGGGGATCTCGGCAAACAAGAAGCTGAGCTTGAAAATAGTGTTTCCGGTATTGAAATGGTTGGTGTCGAGACCCAAGTCCTTTAAAAAGTTGTCGGAAACTGCTTGGGATAAATTGCCCCTATCAACCTGCAAGGCGACAAACATCAAGCACGCGGAAAAAGCCACACGGTAGTTTAGCTTCCGGACAAGTTTCTTTTCTTCATCGGGGGACCACTCAAAGTGGGGGTCAAAAGCCTTGTAACTCTCATATTTGACGCTGGAGTAGAGTTCGCGGTAATACTCTTCAACCTTGGGGTCCAAAAACGGATTCTTGGCCAACTGGTCAGACTCGAGCGAGGAGGTGGACTCGATGGAGGTGATGTGGACCTTGGCATCCTTTTTTAAGGGATCAGAAGAGGCAGAATCCTTTAGAGACATGGCGTCAGATGTAAAGAGATGATGCTGTGATGATGTTGTGATGATGTTGTGATGATGTTGTGCTAAGCTTGTTCAGACGGCAGAGTACCGTCTCTTTATATAGTGTGCAAACATGGTAGTCCAAGCTGCAAAATGTATGCGGCGGAAAAAGAAAGGAGAAATTGTGGATGCCAAATTGATTCATGCCAAGAATATCTTGCCTTCCTTCCTGGGTGCGCCTTTATTGTTTAGCGCTATACTCTACTGTGGTTTCAAATTGCAAATCGAGCAAATCTTGTTCACAAAGTCACGGTATATGGTTAATGCGGGTGGTTGTACCACTGGAAATATGGGTGGGGCGTGGCTATACTGCTATCCTGTGGTGCCACAAAGATAAAGGTGTACGCGCACAAGGGAACTGGAGGCGGAGGCGGTGCCAATGCCAAGAAACAAATCAGTACGTGAAGTTAAAGTTGCCTTGCCACACTTAGTAATGCTCTCTACGTATCCCGCCCTTGTTCTCTTCCTATCTGGATTAGGGGGGATTGGTGCATGCCGGTGGTGGGTACCGGTGGTGGATACCGGTGGTGGAAGTCGTGTACAAAAAAGAGTTTTGTCAACCACTCTTTCGGGTAAACTTTCCCTCCTCTGACCAGGGTAAATGTATAGGGAGACAAGATTTCTAACCTGTTGGTGGTTTCTCCACTCCAAACCAGCAACAGCTCAACCAATGGCTGAGCAGAGCTTTAAAAGAGTTGGCGCTGCTATTGTCATAGCCAATGGTTGAGCTGTTGCTGGACCCACAACCGAAATATACGTTTATAGTGGGAATAGTTGGGGTTCCACCAAATAATACAAAATACTTTGTGCTACACAAACAATACACACACCAATCAGTGGTCAAACCTAAAGTCCAATCTTTTGGAACCTTCATCCTTGGTGTTTGCTCTATAGTAAATCCGTTCATCTTCAGTCATTGCATTCCAAGCAGCGTCTCTCTGTTTGTTTCTCCAGACGTAGTAAACCTTGGTCAAGATCAACACGGGGATCAAGGCAATGGAAATGGCAAACAATTGCATGTTACCACGGTGGTAAAGTGGCAAGTCGTCCTTTCTGTAGATGTTCATACCAATGATACTTCCCAACTGGACAAACATGTTGTACAAAGCAGAGGCAATGGACCTCGATCTCACGGCGTTGGAGTTTCTCGACACCCAAGACACACAAATGGCGTGGATATAAGGCTGACCCAAAAACAACGTGTTCAAAATATACGTGGGCCACACCTCCTTTCCAGACCCGGACCACCAACGAATGACACCAATGATGGGGGTGGCATACAACGGAGCCAACAAACTAACCAACGACCGCTCGTTCAACCGTTCACTCAACCAAGTAATGGCCAAAAGAAAGATAATGTGCAAAACAGCCGTGGGGATGGTCAACAAGTTGGTGTTAAATGTGGAAAAGCCCAATTGCTTGTTCATAAGACCAAAGTAGGCGGTAAAAGTGTTTTGGCCAATGTATGCAATGACACCAATGGCGTAGATTGGCCACAAGTCATAGTCCAAGAAACACTTCCAGAGCGCTTTGGGGGTGATACCTTGACGGTTGTGCATAGAACCCTTGCTGGGGTCGTCTCTGAGCACACGGTTAACAACAATCTTTTCCTCCCTTTCGGTGAACCAGCCCTTGGGGTGTAACCAGTTTTTGGTTTGCACCGCCGAGGGAACCATCAAGTAGAATGAGAGGATACCAATCAACAAGGTAACGAGACCCTCAATGAGGAATAACCATCTCCACCCTTCCATGCCGGCAACGCCTCTCATTCTCAAAATACCAAACGCCAACAACGAAGTACCAATCAGGACAAGCGACAATGTGGTCCAGAACCAAGATAATCTAATTGGCAATTCCTTTGCGGTGAAAAAGTAGCTCAACCAGAGCACCAAGTCAGCGATAAACCCACCCTCCAAGGCGCCAATCAAAGCTCTGGTGATGTAGAACGACGTCTTGCCGCTCAAAGCGGTTTGGCACATGGCAACAACACTCCAAGCACAGATCTGGATGGGGATGAAAATATCAGGACCCAACTGCTTGGAAATCAACTGGGAGGGCACCTCGGCCAACAAGAAAGCCACGTAAAAGATGGTGTTACCGGTGTTGTAGTTGTTGGTGTTTAAACCCAAGTCGCCCAACATGTTATCGGTAACAGCCTGGGCCAAGTTACCTCTGTCAACCTGCAAACTAACAAACATGAGACATGCAGCAAGGGCAACTCTGGTGTTGAGTTTCTTTATCACACTCTTTTCTTCTTCCTCGGACCATTCAAATTGGGGGTCAAACGCCTTGTAACTCTCGTATTTGGCGGTGCTGTAAAGGTCCCGGTAATATTCTTCCACTTTGGGGTCTAAAAATGGATTCTTGGCAAGCAAGTCGCTTTCTGTGGAACTTTTAGAGTCCACTTGCTTGATTGATAAGGTTTCATCTAATTTCTTGGTGACCGACGAGTTTGGTTCATTGGAAATGATTGACTCCTGGATTGAGTGAGCAGCCATGATGGTGTTTTGGTTGATGATCTGAAAGAAGAAAAGGCTGAAACTGAAGAGATCTGGTTGGCTCTTTATACACCTACAATTTGTGACGAGTGTGATTAATTACCATTAGCAATAAATAAAAAAAAAAAA
>JAKTZW010000335.1:0-20421 GCA_030579015.1 Zhuliangozyma blackwelliae | reverse complement strand
AAGGGAGAACACTAGGGGTGCTGCGAAAGCGTGGCGGACACTATGTTTGGAAAAATACTCATTTCTCCAACTTATTGTCCCATGTCGATAAAAAGCCTCACTATCACATAATCTCTTATCTACACACTCCGGAACCCAAAACCACCACCACTTTTATTCCCCTTTCTTTGACTCTGCTTTCCTTTCCTTTCATTTCCTTTCTCTTGCCTCCCCCTCCCCCCCTCCTTTCGTACTTACATCCTTCCCTACTTCCTTACTTTGCTCAATATCCGCTGGGGCATCCACAAAACTAAATTACTTGCATCATTGTCTCCTCTAATGATCAAATCGAAAGTCCAATCTCTTTGTCCCCTCATCGTTTGTATTCTTTCTGTAAAAATCCTTTTCGTCCTCCCCCATGGCATTCCAAACCTCATCTTTCTTCTTGTTCTTCCAAACATAGTACCACTTGGCGAGCAACAACACGGGGATAAGTGGCACGGTTATGGCAAACAACTGCATATTGCCACGGGGGTACAATGGCAAGTCGTCTTTCCGATAAATATTTTGGCCAATGATGCTTCCCAACTGCACACACATATTGTACAACGCCGAGCTGATGGACCTGGTTCTGACGCTGTTGGAGTTTCGCGACACCCACGACACGCAGATGGCGTGGATGTACGGTTGGCCCAAGTAAAGGGTGTTGAGAACGTACGACGGCCAGATCACCCTACCCGACCCGGGCCACCAACGTATGACAGCGATCAAGGGTGTCGCGTACAAGGGGGCCAATAAACAGACATATGCACGTTGGTTTATTTTTTCCGAAAGCCATGTGATTGCCAACAAAAGCGCAATATGGAGAACATGATGCGGGATGTTGAGCAAGTTGGTGTCAAACGTGGAGAACCCAAGCAGCCTGGTCAACAACACAAAGTACGACCCGAAAGTGAATATACCAATGTACCCCACCAACCCAATCGCGAAAATGGGCCAGAGATCGTAGTCGAGCATGGACTTGAGCAACGCCTTGGGGGTGATGCCCTGGCGGTTGTGCATCGACCCCTTTGTCGGGTCGTCCCTCAAGATTCTGTTTACAACAATCTTTTCCTCCCTTTCCGTGAACCAGCCCTTGGGGTGCATCCAGTTTTTGGTTTGCACCGCCGAGGGGACCATCAAGTAGAACGAGAGGATCCCAATCAATAAGGTGAAGATTCCCTCAATGAGAAACAACCACCGCCACCCCTCTAATCCAAGGACACCCCTCAATCTTAAAATGCCAAAAGCCATCAACGAAGTACCAATCTGGACAAGTGACAATGTGGTCCAAAACCAGGATAATCTAACGGGCAACTCCTTGGAGGTGAAAAAGTAGCTCAACCAGAGCACCAAGTCGGCAATAAACCCACCCTCCAAGGCGCCAATCAAAGCCCGGGTGATGTAGAACGATGTCTTTCCGCTCAAGGCAACCTGGCACATGGCAACAATGCTCCAAGCACAAATCTGGATGGGGATGAAAATGTCAGGGCCCAACTGCTTGGAAATCAACTGGGAGGGCACCTCGGCTAATAAAAAGGAAACGTAAAAGATGGTGTTACCGGTGTTGTAGTCGTTTGTATTCAACCCCAAATCGTTCAACAAGTTGTCGGAAACTCCCTGGGCCAAGTTACCTCTATCCACCTGTAAGGCGACAAACATGAGACATGCAGCAAGGGCAACTCTAATGTTTAGTTTCTTCACCACCTTTTTCTCCTCCTCTGGTGTCCACTCAAAGTGAGGGTCAAAAGCACTATAGCTCTCATATTTAACGCTGGAGTAGAGCTCGCGGTAATACTCTTCTACTTTGGGATCCAAAAACGGATTCTTGGTCAACTGGTCAGACTCGAGCGAGGAGGTGGACTCGATGGCACTAAATTGCACCTTTGACTCCTCCTCGACAGTGTCTTTTCCCAAAGACATTTTGTATGGGTGATGAAAAAAAAGTATACTACTGGTGGAAAGGGAGGAAGAGAGAGGGAGAGAGATCACATTGCCTTCCTCCCCCCCCCTTTATATATACACTGAGTAGCATGGCATGTGTTGCAAAAATAAATAAATAAAAAAACAAGCTCCTAAAACTGTGGATGCCAAAAAAATAAAATAGTTTGACGCCAAGCTGCCAAGACATGGAACAAAAAAAAATACAGACCCACATGTTCTAGCTAACAAACCACCTTTTGTTCCCTCCTTCCTTCCTTCCTTGGAAGACAAGCTTTTTTTCTTGATTCTCAATTGCTCACTTTTCACGACAATCACGATATCCATGTAATCATATCTTAAAGTGTGGATTTACTTCTACAAAGCACCGATAAAATCACGAGCCAACGTGGCAAGGCCAAGGGCTCCGCTCCATGCTCTAAACAAGGTGGTTGGCCCGCCCACTCTAACGTCGGTTTGTCTGTCAAACCAGACCCTACCGCCATGGGGGATTTGTGACGAATTAACAACCTTGTTCTTGGCCTCGGTGTATGGCGGGTATCTCACCTTCAACATCCAGTCGTTGGCAAAAGTTTGCTCAATAGTGGTTCTCTCGTGGGTGAATGCCCGGTACGAGTACTTGCCGTGGTACGACCCGTACCCGGACTGACCAACCCCGCCAAATGGGGCATTGTGGAGGGAAATGTGCATCAAAACGTCGTTGATCACGGTGCCTCCTGAGCGCACGAGCGTGGAGATGGCGTCAACTTGTTTGTTTTGCTGCCTGGAGGTGGGCCCGCTGGTGAAGATGTATGACGCCAAGGGCGTGTCGTGGCGGGCAATGAGCTCGCGGCAAGCCGATTCTAAGCTGGAGTAGCTGATGATGGGTAAAATCGGGCCAAAGATTTCTTCCTTCATCGACACATCCAGCCACGAGACATTGTCAATGACCGTGGGCGCAACGTACCTCGACTCCGAGTCAAGACCGCCGCCAGTGACAATGGTGCCGCTGGTGTTGGTGATGATATTTTCCATCCTCTTGAACGCGCGGTCATGTATCAAGTGGGTAAAATTCTTGTCGTCCTTGTTGCTCTCGGGGTAAAACTCCTTTTCAATAACCTTCTTCAACGCCGCAACAAACTTGTCGTGCACCGAATCGGCAACAAGGACATAGTCAACACCAATACACGTCTGGCCGGCATTGGTGAACCGACCCCAAGCAATCCTCCGTGCAACAACTGCCAAGTCCTTGTCGGCCACGTCGTCCAACACAAACGCGGGCGACTTGCCGCCCAACTCCAATAGAACTGGGGTCAAGGTCTCGGCTGCCTTCTTGGCGATAATCGTGCCCACCATATTGTTTCCGGTGTACACAATCTTGTCAAACTTTTCCTCCAAAAGGCGAGTGGTTTCGGGGATACCACCATTCACAATATAAATCACCTCGGGGTCCAATGCCTTGGTCAAGATCTCGGTGATCAAGGGCGTGAAATTAGGGGTCAATTCCGACGGCTTAAACACAACCGTGTTGCCGGCAGCAATGGCGCCCACGATTGGCGGGATGGAGACAAAGAAGGGGTAGTTGAACGCGGAGATGACCAACACAACCCCAAGAGGGATCTTTTCAATGTACACTGGCTGCGTCGCCAAGTTCACCGGGATATCGGAGACCGGCTCTCTCTTTGCCCACTTGTGGAGCTGGCTCATTGTAAACACCAACTCGCTCAACGCCGTCGATACCTCATAGTTTTTCGTTTCGGAGGGGACACGGTGGAAGCCCTTTTCCAAGGCGTCGCTGATTGCGTCCTGGTTCTCCTTGATGGCAAAGTACAAGTTCCTCAATTGGTTCAACCGGTACTGGATGGAATGGGTCTTGCCCGTTTGGAACCCCTCGGTGACCCTCTTGACGCCTATAGGGATGTGGGACAAGGAGGGACTGGCCTCATTGGTGCTAGCAGCTTTTGACGCCGCATGACTCTCGCCAATGGGTTTACCGTTGGGGGCTGATGGGTACTCGGCGGTAACAGACAAGTCCTTCGTCTTCTCGGGTCTACCTTCAGCAATATCGATCAAGCTTGAAGAGTTGCTGCTTCTTCTGATGGCCAGGGAGGCCGCCTTGACTGCGTCGCTGCCGGATTGCTTTTTCTGCTCTGATTGCTCAACATCTGCAAGTACAGGCGGTGTGATCTTGCTGCTTGGTGCCGAGGATGGCGGCAGAGCGGCAGCGGGGACTGCTGCTGGGGGTAACTGCCCCTGCTGCGGTTGCTGCGGTTGTCCCTTCTGGGACTGTTGGCTTGACTTTTTTGACAAAGACTTGAATGGTTTAGGCTTGCTCATTGGGGAGGTACACTGGATAAAGAAAGTGGTTGGTAGGTTGATTTTAATTGTTGAGTCGCATGCTTTTGCACTTTAGTGGGGTAGTTTTTGTGCCTGTGAATAATTTTGCAAAAAAAAAAAAGAAAGATGGTAGCGTTGGTTGGTAGCGTTGATTTGTTGGTAGCGTTTGGTGTATGGATTCAGTACACGTGACCTGATGGTGATGCTCTATGATAAACTACAAAGTCACCGCCAGCAGCACCCTCTGGGGGGATAAAAATAGTCCCACTGCTAGTTTTCATTTGCTTGCATAAGATCTTGCTGTATTTTCTTTAGAATTTGTTGGTTTTTTTACAAAACATTTCATTAAAGTTTGGCTTCTGTGAGAAGTTCCCCATAAATCAGAAAGAGTTAATTCAGGCCAATCCAGATGATATAAAAAAACCCCACTTCAGATATAGATATACAGAAGCATACACACGCTTGCACATGTTTATACCATTTAGAGATGCCTGTGTAACGCTGTAGTAGGCCATTTGGCATCATCGGCAGCAACATTATCGAGGTCGTGTATGTTCTCCATTTTTATTTTATTTTATTTTATTTTATTTTGCACGAGATTACAAAATCGTTGCCATCTCCGCATTCCATCACCGCCACGATTCGCCCCATGTCGTTTACACCAGGCGCGCTCACTGAAGCGCAGAAAAAGAGAATAGTATGTGTACTGATACCTAGTCCAAAGCAGCGATGTACTAACAGTGTGTCCCAGGAGGAGAATAGGAAAAGAGCCCAAGCACGACTAAATAAAAAGGGCAGCAGCAACAGCAGCAACAGCAGCAACAGCAACAACAAGAACAGCAGCAGCAGCAACAGCAACAGCAGCAGCAGCAACAGCAACAGCAGCACCACCACCTCCACCCACATCATATCGACAACCCCTAGCACCACAACTGCTTCAAACCCTGACACCACACCTCAAAAGCGAACACTAAGCCAGATAGTCAATTCTCCCGTTGAAGTCACCTCCAAGTTTGTCAAGTACTCCGAAGATGGGTCTATATCGCGTACTTTGAATGCCGACCAGCGCGACAGGATAGAACAAAACAGACTCAGGGCCATTGAGATACAACAGCAGGCGCGCCAGAGAGAACAGAACGCGTCTATACAAACAAAGACTCTCCCACAAGACAATATTCGGTTAAACAAAAACAACCAGGACGTGTTCAACGACCCCAAGTCCAAGTCCAAGTTCCAACCGCCGCCGATAAGAAAGCAAGACTACATCGAGTATGACTTTGCCACCATGAAGGACTCCCGCGGCGGGTTTATCCAGGACGAGTCAAAGAAACTAGGCCAAGATGACCAGACTCTTGACGAATGGCAGGAGAAGCAGAGACAAATGCGTGCAACCAGAGACTTGCCGCCGCCCATTGATTTGGACACGGCGCCCAAGTGCTTTGAATGCGGCTCGCTTGAGCTAGACCCCAACTTGTATACAAACTTTCGTCAGGTTAGAGCGTGCCGAAAGTGTATCAAGGCCAAGCCCGAAAAGTACGCGTTGCTAACCAAGACCGAGTGCCGCGAAGACTATTTGCTAACGGAGCCAGAGTTGCGGGACCAAGCAATCCTCCCGCGGATCGAAAAGCCAAACCCGCATGGGTTTTCTCGCATGCAGTTGTTTTTGCGCTTCCAAGTGGAGGAGTTTGCGTGGAAGAAATGGGGCGGGCCCGAACACTTGGACGAGGAGTGGGAGCGGCGAGAGCAGCAGCGCCTCAAGAGAAAGGAAAAGAAGTACCAGGACTCGTTGCGAGAGATGAGGAAAAAGACTCGAGCTGAGGAGTATACGAGAAAATTGAGAGATGGGAAACGGTTGGGCGAGAAACATGTGCACGACTGGTCTGTCCCCGTGAGTATAGGCACCAATTTGGTAAAGAGACGGTGCATCGATTGCGGCATCGAGAGCGAGGAAGTGGTTATTTGAAGCAAGTATAGTTGGTTGTTAACAGTAATGGGTGGTTGCAACCGGGTAGTGCCCCGCTCAATAGAACTCGGTAGAAAATTCTTTTTCCCTTCTTATTTTTCTCTGTTTGAATTCTTTTCAATATGCCGAAGTTGGGGAGAGAGGGAATATAAATTCAACGAAAAGTTTCATTTTTCACTTCTTGCCCTCTCCTTCTTCTCCTATTTCCCTTTCCTTTCCATCATCAAACTATAATCAATTCTACCACAACCATGTCAGACGTTAAGAGTGAAACTCACGAGTTCACAGCTGAGATTTCTCAGTTGATGTCTCTTATCATCAACACTGTCTACTCCAACAAGGAGATCTTTTTGAGAGAATTGATCTCCAACGCTTCCGATGCGTTGGACAAGATCAGATACCAAGCTTTGTCCGACCCATCTCAATTGGAAACTGAGCCGGAATTGTTTATCAGAATCACCCCCCACCCCGACAAGAAGATTTTGGAAATTAGAGACTCTGGTATTGGTATGACCAAGGCTGACTTGGTCAACAACTTGGGTACCATTGCCAAGTCCGGCACCAAGTCCTTTATGGAAGCCTTGTCTGCTGGCGCCGACGTGTCCATGATTGGTCAATTCGGTGTTGGTTTCTACTCTCTTTTCCTTGTTGCCGACCACGTGCAAGTCATCTCGAAGCACAATGACGACGAGCAGTACATTTGGGAGTCCAACGCCGGCGGCAAGTTTACCGTTACCTTGGACGAGACCAACGAGAGATTGGGCCGTGGTTCCGTGTTGAGATTGTTCTTGAAGGATGACCAATTGGAATACTTGGAAGAAAAGAGAATCAAGGAGGTTGTCAAGAAGCACTCTGAATTCGTGGCCTACCCAATCCAATTGGTTGTCACCAAGGAGGTTGAAAAGGATGTCCCAGTTGAAGAGGATGCCGAAGAAGCTAGCGGCGACGACGACAAGAAGCCAAAGTTGGAGGAAGTTGAAGATGAAGGCGAAGAAGGCAAGGACAAGAAGGAAAAGAAGACCAAGAAGGTGAAGGAACAAGTCACTGAAACCGAGGAGTTGAACAAGACCAAGCCTTTGTGGACCAGAAGCCCCTCTGACATTACCCAAGACGAATACAATGCGTTCTACAAGTCCATCTCCAACGACTGGGAAGACCCATTGGCTGTCAAGCACTTTTCCGTCGAGGGTCAGTTGGAGTTTAGAGCCATTTTGTTTGTGCCAAAGAGAGCTCCATTTGATGCTTTTGAGTCCAAGAAGAAGAAGAGCAACATCAAGTTGTACGTGAGACGTGTTTTCATCACCGACGAGGCTGAAGAGTTGATCCCAGAATGGTTGTCCTTCATCAAGGGTGTTGTTGACTCTGAAGACTTGCCATTGAACTTGTCGAGAGAAATGTTGCAACAAAACAAGATTTTGAAGGTTATCAGAAAGAATATTGTCAAGAAGATGATTGAAACCTTTAACGAGATTTCCGAAGACCAAGAGCAGTTTGACAAGTTCTACACCGCCTTCTCCAAGAACATCAAGTTGGGTATCCACGAAGATGCTCAAAACAGACAGAGCTTGGCCAAGTTGTTGAGATTCAACTCTAC
Source organism: Zhuliangozyma blackwelliae (assembly GCA_030579015.1). Lineage (NCBI taxonomy): Eukaryota > Fungi > Ascomycota > Pichiomycetes > Serinales > Debaryomycetaceae > Zhuliangozyma > Zhuliangozyma blackwelliae. The sequence continues at coordinate 12,589 of JAKTZW010000335.1, read as the reverse complement.
CAAGTCCACCGAGGAGCAAACCTCGTTGTCTGACTATGTCACCAGAATGCAAGAGCACCAAAAGAACATCTACTACATCACTGGTGAGTCCATCAAGGCTGTTGAAAAGTCTCCGTTCTTGGATGCCTTGAAGGCCAAGAAGTTTGAAGTCTTGTTTATGGTTGACCCCATTGACGAATACGCCATGACCCAGTTGAAGGAGTTTGAGGACAAGAAGTTGGTTGACATTACCAAGGACTTTGAATTGGAAGAGACCGACGAGGAAAAGGCTGAAAGAGAAAAGGAGATTGCCGAGTTTGAACCATTGACCAAGGCATTGAAGGAGATTCTCGGTGACCAGGTTGAAAAGGTTGTTGTTTCCCACAAGTTGGTTGACGCCCCAGCCGCCATCAGAACCGGCCAGTTTGGCTGGTCTGCCAACATGGAGAGAATCATGAAGGCCCAGGCTTTGAGAGACACCACCATGTCGTCTTACATGTCGTCCAAGAAGACCTTTGAAATCTCCCCAAGATCGCCAATCATTAGGGAGTTGAAGAAGAAGATTGACGAGGACGGTGCCGAAGACAAGACTGTTAAGGACTTGACCACCTTGTTGTTTGACACTGCGTTGTTGACTTCTGGTTTCACTTTGGAGGAGCCATCCAGTTTTGCCCACAGAATCAACAGATTGATTGCTTTGGGGTTGAACATTGATGACGACACTGAAGAAACCGCTCTTCCAGCCGAAGGCACCACCACCACCTCTACCGATGCCACCGAAGAGCCAGCTGGCGAGTCCCTCATGGAGGAAGTCGATTAAGCGTGTGAGTGAGTGTGTGAAGAAGTATATGGGTATAGCTTGTATTTAGAGAGGTAATGTAAAAACAAAATGATAACCTTTGTCTGTTTGTGAAGCTTGAGTTGGTGGTGTAGGTTGTGGTTGTTGCTCTTTCACGGTTGCTGTTTTTTTTTTTTTTTTTTTTGGGGGGGGTTTTTTTTAATACACGTGCTTTTCGATAACCGGATCAGCTCCAACCATGCCAAACGAAAAAGCCCAAAAAAATTTCTTCACTATACACAAACCCACACAACTACCAACAATGGGGCTCTTTATCCCTTCCAACAAGTTGCACAACTTGAAACTATACAAATACTCTTCGGAAGACCACAGCGTTATATCCAAGTACATCCTCAAAAGATGGTGGAACTACTTTGTGCAAATCTTTCCGTTGTCCATGGCGCCTAATGTGATCACCTTGCTTGGGCTCTTTTTCATCTTGGCCAACCTTTTGGTGGTGTTTTACTATGATCCATACTTGAACACCACCTCCCCACGCTGGTGCTATTTCTTTTACGCATTTGGGCTTTTTATGTACCAGACTTTTGACGGCTGCGACGGGTGCCACGCTAGAAGAACAGGGCAGAGCGGTCCCCTTGGCGAATTGTTTGACCACTCCATCGACGCCATAAATACGACTTTGGGGAGCATTGTGTTTGCCAGCGTGTTGAAAATGGGGTACGGCGGGTTGTTTATGCTTTCGCAGTTTGGCAGCGTGTGCAACTTTTACACCTCAACGTGGGAGGAGTACCACACGCACACGCTATTCTTGTCCAAATTTAGCGGGCCCGTCGAGGGGATCTTGATGATTTGTTGCGTCTACTTGCTCACGGGGGTGTTTGGCCCCGATATCTGGAGCATGGGGTTGTTTGAGCTCGACTTGACCAGCATTGGGTACGGCATCTACCAGATCAACACTTCGATTTTCTACGTCATCATCGGCTTGGCGTCGTTGTACTTTAACATTGCCTCCGCCATGCAGAATGTCGCCAAGCACTACCAAGAGAAGGACGGGGCAAAGAGCAGACAGGAGGTGGCCAATGCGTACCAGGGATTGTACCCTTTCTTTATCTACTACGGGTTCATCGTGTTGTTTGCCTGGTTCTACCCACCAGTCATTTCCGAGTTTGGATTCCCCCTAGTCATTTCGATCGGGTTGACGGTGGCGTTTTCCGTGGGCAGGATCATCTTGGCGCATTTGACTTTGCAGGAGTTTCCCTACTTGCAGATCCCCATGCTCGTTCCGGTCGCCCAATTGGTCATTAGCAAGGTCCTCATTGACGTTTATGGCTACCACACGAGCAAGGTGCTTAGTGCCATCACATGGCTAGGCTGCGGGGTCACGTTTGGCATCCACGCTACTTTTGTCGCCGACATCATCACCGAAATCACCACCTACCTCGACATTTACGCCTTGTCAATCAAGCACAAGAGGGCATAGGGCGGGACTCCATATCTTCCATCTTTATATTCTCAAATACTAGACTTTTCCAAAAGAAAGCAAAAGCAAAAGCAAAAGCAAAAGCAAAAGCAAAAGAAAGAGATATATGTATATATACATGTTAACTTGAAAAAGCTTAGCTATCGTTGCCTACGCAGTTTGTGGCTTGTCAAAGGCACCCTCGGACCCAGGGGCCAACACATCCTGAGCCGATTTCTGCAACGACATATCCTTCTCCATCTCCTGCAATTGCGTCTCCGACAAAATAGCCAACGCCAAGGGGACACCCAACAATAAACTCGAGGTGGCCAAAGTCCACAACAACTTACCGCCCTGGTTGAATGAGGACAAAACCAACGAAGTGGCGCCAGAGGTGAGTTTGCTGATTTGCTCTCTTTGCTCAGGGGCAATGATATCCTTCAACGCCACGACTCTGTCGTAAACGGTTTCGTTGTAGTCGAAATCGTCTTCAAACTCAGAGTCGGACTCGCTGTCTTCGTCGTCGCTTACAATGTGCTTGCTGGCTTCCTTATTTTGCTGCTCTTGAACAAATTGTTGCTGAGCTTCGTCGTCTATCTGAGTGAGCTTGACCATGGTGTGGATTGGTTGGTTAGTTAATTCTTGCTCTTCCAAAAAAAAAAAAAAAATTAACAAAAGTCTCTGACTTTCAACTGTTTGCTGATACTGAGGAATGAAAATTTTTTGCCAGTGTATTTTATTGGTGGATGCACGACATGGGAGAGAAGGAGCAGCAAGAAGGAACAACAAGAAGGAGCCACGGCTAACTACATTATATACATCATATATTTTTCAAACATCATTGTCGTCGTTGTTCAAGCTCAACACGGGCACGTCCACATCTCTGTTCACCTGGTACCCCATCTTCTCCATCTGCTTGGGGTACTTTCTCATATTGTAAAACTGCAACAACCCCCGCAAAGCAATTTCTTGGTCGTACGAGTTGTTAAAGTCGCTCTCCAAGTCCTTGCCGCTGAGCCAGTTGTCCTTCATGGACAATTTCAAGTTGAGGTATATCAAACTGATGAGATCCATGTTGATCGTCTTCCACTTGCGGCCCTGGTACGGGATAAGTTTCTTCAAAGTCTTCAAAATTGGCTTGCGAAAGTGGTCGTTATCGTAGTTGATCAAGATCATCTTGAATATCTCCAGCGGCTTCAAATCGTTCAAGGTGAATATCCTCTGCGTCTGGTTCTTGATGAGGATCTTGTTGGTTATGTCGAGCAAGTTTGTGAGTATGCAGGCAAAGTTGTCGTTGTAGCGGGTGATGTACACATGCTTGACCTTGTTGGAGTCGAGGCATTCCGGCAACGACGAGATAAAAGTCTTGTTGATGAAATCGTACTCGGGATGGGCCGGCACCTGCCCCAAACAGTTTTTGAAAAAGTCGCATTTCGGAATCTCGATTTTGGGGTTCATCAACCGGTTTTGGTTGATCAATACTTCGTACTCGGTCATATCGTCCTTGGCGTCGCCGTCCCTCAAGCCCTGCAAGTTGCTGTTGTTGAAGCACCGGCTAAGGTAGTCCAACGACACTGTGAAAAACTGCTGGTCAAACAATATCGACGACAAGTAGCAGTACTTTAACACATGGCTGATCTTGAACCACTTGAGCAACATGATCAAGATGCTGCTCGTAGCCTTCAACGTAATCTCCTTGACGTTGCTGATTTCCAACTGCAGCACCAACACCTCTTCTACTTTTCTCTTGGTCTCGGCGCTGGCGTGGTTCTTGCTCGTGCCAGGAAGAGACCCACGCCGATTCAACTCCAACTCGGCAAAGTTGAGATTATAGTCCAACCGGTTGCTCTTAATGGTCCCCATAAACACTTCCACAAGCGAGTGGAGGCGGCAGAGGTTTTCCTTGTACAATTTTTCGGTTCTCTCTATGGAGTCAATTTGGGCTAGCTTTTCGGGGTGCTGCATTCTCAACCTGGAATAATTGTAGTCAAACTCGTGGCCATTTGGGTCACTTTCGTTGTCATTGCCGTCACCATATGCGCTGACGTACCCCCTTTCCTGCTGCATAAACTTTTGCCGCTCGTGCCAGAGACGCTTGATCGAATAACTCTCATACACCGACCTTTTCAATATCTCGTCTGCTTCTTTCAAGGCGTACGGCACAGAAACACTCGAGTCAGTGTCCAAGTGCGGGTAAATCATCGGCATTGCCTGGTTGACCTGGTACGAGCGCCTAATCTTTTCTCCACCAGACATGTAATCCGACGCCATCAACGTCGGCGACGGCACCGGGGTGGCAATATGCACCGTCTGCGTTGGCAACTGGCTCAACACCGTGTGCGACTTGTTTGTCTTTGGCATCTCAACAAGGTTGGAAAGCGAGTTGGAAAAGCTATTCACCGCCATAAAGTACCGGTACTTCCCTTCAATGTTTGACGAGTGGCTGTGTATGCTCGACACATCGTCGCTCTCCTCCTCCTCCTCCTCCTCTTGCCACGCACTTTTGAGCTCGTCAAAGTCGTACGGCTTCAACTCGGCGCTATCGTGTAGGGGGTACTTGTCGAGCAAATCCTCCCGGAACGCAAAATAATCAAGCGGCGAACAAGTCAATGCCGTCTCAGCAAGGTCCCTTCCCTTTTTGTTCTTGATGCCATGCAAATCAACGAGAAACTCGTCACAAAGACGGAGCTGGTCCACGCCGCCGAGCTCAAACAATATGAGCTTGTCCACTAGCAAGATCAAGTACCTTATACGGTACGAGTTGTTGGGATGCCATTTCCAGTGCTCGATGAACTGAAGAATCGAGGTGAGCAAGTCGGTTTGGGACAAGTGGCGTTTAAACTGTGTTGAAACCTCTCTGTGCAAGCACACATTCACCATGAAATACAACAATGTGAGGATTTTAAAAAAGTGGTTCGAAACCTTTGGCGAAGAAACCCGGTTGATCTCGTCAAGACTCTTGTCAAATGCAATGCGCAGGGACATGAAGTTCTGCACCCACCCAATAAGCGGCTTGTATAGCTCCAACTCGATGAGCTCGACGTTGTTTGCAATGATTTGTTCAACCTGCTCCTGCTTGGTGCTCTTTGTCGCGTACTCGCCAAAGCAATAGTAGAGCAAGACGTTCAACACCTCGTCGGCATCAGGCACCGATCCACCGTCAGGCGCCGATCCACCTTCGGGCACCGATCCACCTTCGGGCGCCGATCCACCGTCAATGGCATGTAAAGCTTCCACGGCGTCGTCAACATCGCCGTGGCCCTTCCAAGTCGCGTACACCTTTGGTAGAGTGTCCAACCCACCAACCAAAGTGAGATCATGCAACGTGAACCACTCACTAATCTCCACGTCCAACTTGCCCCCACATCGATTGTGTTTATACTTTAAATGGGTCTTTGTTATCAAGAACTGATAATTGACATCGTGAACGCTTTGCCTGCGGTCGCCGCTATCGTCTTCGTTTGACGTTCTGATCTGCTCTGCCTTGGCATTCAACTTTTTCTGGAATGTCTCATCGAGTGACTCGTGAAGGCCAAGCTCGGTAGCTGCATCTGGGTGGTCTATGATCAGGTCTTCTAGTTGGTCGATTTGAATCAAATCATCGTTTTGCATGGCGAGGATGAGGTTGGCCGCAAGAATGGGGATACACACATCAAAAGTGTGTACATTTGTTTTTTTTTTTGTGTGTGTGTGTGTGTGTCGCGCTTTTACGTAAACACTCTCCCCTCCCCCACACCACACACGAATGAACATCGACACTATATACATATATATATGTATACATATCATGGCACAGCGATACGAGTATGGAATCAAGTCCACTATTTCCTCCCAACTTGTAGACTCAGGCGGGAAAGGAAGCGGTTCCTAAAAAATCGCTACCAAATGGATGGTGTCTGACATTCACAGGGTGACATACATCTCCTTCGACACCAGAGCGGGGCTACAACGGTGGACAAAGCAACCCAGCCTGGCCTGCTTTGCAAATGCACATATTTCTCCCCCTCCACCCATCTTCCCTCACCACCTGCTCCATTTGCGGCGCGTGGTCACCCGGGGGAGGAGGGAGGGCAACAAGAGTAAAGTTTCCAATGAAAAAGAATCGGACAAAAAGAGACAGAAAAAAAAAAAATTTCACCCACCCATCATCAACAATTGACCGACCCAACACCTCCAACCATCATCATCATCATCATCATCTTTCCGCCCCTTGCATTACCTTGCACATCCACACCTTCTTTTTTTTCTTCTCTTCAATCTTTTGCACTCACTCCTATTAGCATACTCGCACCAGCATAAACATGTCGTTGGCCAATTTCGATCAGATCATCAACATAAAGGTCAAGATAACCACTATACTCGACCAGATCATCCAGGGCCAAATCTACGCGTACTCGCCCTCCAACGAGGTGCTCATATTGCAAAGCGCCAAAAACGGAAGCAATAAAGGCACTTATAGGGTCATCAACACCTCATTCATCAAGAACATACAGGTTTTGCCTCCGTTCCCGCCCAAGAAGGGAACGTTGCCGGGAAAGTCGCAGCAGCACGCCACCGTCACGCCAGTTGATCTTGGCCGCTTGAAACTTGATTTGGAAAAGAGAATCGCCAACTACCAGCCGGAAGCGGCCACCACCACCACCACGACCACGGCCACTGCCACGGCCACGAGTCCAGCCCCAGCAAGAACTTCAAGCAGAGACATATCCACCCGGCTATATAACAGACTCGTCCAGTTATACGGCAAGGAAAACGTCACTTTCAGCGGTGCTGCTGGCAAAGAAAGCATACTCATATACAACGAGATCAAACTCACAAAACCATTCACAGGCAAACCGGCCCTCCAAAGACCCAAAGAGGCGTCCGTGCACGCGGATTCCGTCCAGAGGGCATTGAAGCAGTTTTGGCTCGAGGTCGATAATGAAAAACGCGGTGGATAGGTGCGGCGCCGCATTCATTCTATATAGCCTGCCAATATATTTCCAACTCATCAAAGATCTTGGCCCCGCTCTGGCTAGTGCCCTTGAACCCGTCGATTTCGTCCCACGCAAACGTAGCCAGGTCAGCAACGTCTAGGGACTCAAAGTAGATGTTGAACCAACAGTAGCACCATGTTTTCACCCCCACCATGATATCCAACGTGTCTAAAACGAGCGGCTTGTGGAGCGTAAAGTACAAGTTGTCGTTGTCCTGTCTGAGGTAAGAGTTTTCCCGGGTAAAGGTTTGTAGTAGCACGATTTTGTTATTGGGCCGACCATTCTCCTCAGTCTCGTGCTGCCACAGCAGCAATTGCAAGTTGATTTTGTAGTGGTTGTTTGAAATTGTCAACCTCTTGACCCGGATCTGGGAAATCTCGTACCGCTGCCGCTTCTTGGTTTTGTACAACGGTTGTTGGTGCAAGTATGTGTGCCAGTACCCTAGATACCGCCGTTGAGAAAGTATGCTTATGCCGTCGCTCATGAACCACCCTTGCATCCTCTTTTCCGTATAGTATTTGGTAACATCATCCACGCTCGCCTCCCTCCCTTCATCCTTCCACGTCTTCATCAAGTATGCACAAGCAAGCGTCCCACTACGCCCCTTTCCCGCCTTGCAGTGCAAGAACGCGACGTTCCTCTCGTCTGCATCCAAAAACTGGCCCACCTCCGCGACGCAATCAATCATGGTTTCAAAACTCGGCGGGTGGTGATCGGGGAACGGGTAATGCGACACACGCCCCTCTACGTCAGCATCGTCGTACCCGGCACCCTCTCCTCTGAAATTGAACATGTGCCACGATGTACCGTGGTGCGAATGCAAAAAGGCCACAACATCCGTGAGCGGGTATCGGTAAAACGACTCAATATATGAGGATACGGGCGCCGACGAGACAATGAGACGGGGCGTGATGTACGACATGTCCAACAGGGTGCTGCTCACCACGTCGTAGTGAAGCTTTTTGGGCGACGCGACGAGCTGTCGTAAAAGTGGCTTCATGGTGGATTGAAAAGACAGCAGAGGCAACAAAAACATACACAACAAAAATGGGAACAACATACACAACAAAAATGGGAACAACATACACAACAAAAATGGGAACAACATACACAACAAAAATGGGGAACAACATAAACAACAAAAATGGGGAACAACATAAACAACAAAAAAGGGGGACGTAGCAGCAGAGACTCCACCAAAATGACACAGTTTGTATATTGCAAAAGAAAAAGGAAAAGGGGGTGGGGGTAGGGGGAAAAAAAAAGAGAGAGTACATATATACACAGGAGTTGGGCGGATTCTTCTTTTGATTGGGGAGGGGTGAACTTGTTTACATAGCACCACTAGATCTCATCAACTCGGCAATCTTGGCGGTTAAAACGGGATCGTTCTTGATTCTCTTTTGCATCTTGGTGGCTTCGGCAAAGGAGGTGGCTTGCACCTTCTCCTCGATGGATCTGGCCAAGTCGCTGCTCTCCTCAAACAAGACAATGGCATCATCAACTTCGTCCTTTTGCAACTTGATCTGGGCCAACGAGATCCGGGCCAACTCGCTCTTGGGGTCCAACTCACAAGCTCTAAGGAGCAACTTTTCCGCCTCACCAATTCTCTCGAGCGACTCTCTAGAAATTATCGTGGCCTCGTTGATCAATGGCAAGGCACCAACGCTGAACCGGTCCAACTTCTCTTGCAACCTAGCGGCAATCTCAAACTGCTTGACCGCGCCCTGGACGTCGCCCCTATCGGCAAGAATCTCTCCGTAGTAGTTGGGGACCTCGGGGTTGGTGGGGAACTTCAACTTGGCCTCGGTAAACTTTTCGTTGGCCAAGTCGGCTTGGCCGTTTTTGTAAGTGATGCATGCCAACTGGATGTACGCAAAAACGTTTTCCGGGTACAACTCCTTGGCCTTGTTGAAGTTGACTTCAGCATTGGCCAAGTCGCCGGTGAGGTAGTACAATTGGCCCAAGTGGTAAAAGATGTCGGCACACTTGGGGTCCAACTTTTCAGCCTTTTTAAAGTCCTCAATTGCCTCATTGTACGACGACTTGTCGGCGTTGATCAAGGCTCTAAACACATATGCCCGGGGTCTTGGCTTCAACAGGATTGCCTTGTCAATAGACTCGGCCGCGCCCACGGGGTCGTTCTTCAAGAATTGGAAGGCAGCCAAGTACTCCAACGCAACCGCCTGTGAAGCGCCAGGACCCAGGTCTTCGGAGGCATGGGCACTGACAGATTGGTTGATCAATGCGTCTGCCTCTTCGTACCCGTCCTGGGTGTTGGCCTGGATCTTTTGCAAGGCCTCGTACAAGAACTTGTCGCCCTTGTGCTCGCTGTCTTGCGAAATGCCCTCGGGGTTGACCTCCTCCACAAATGCACCAAAGAAGGATCCAATAGTAGCAGCACTGGGCAAAGCCAATGGCAACTCCTTCTGCTCAACAATCTTGATCGAGTGCTTTCTCAAGACCCGTTCCAAAACCTGCTCAATGGACTTGTTGGAAAAGCCGCCATAAATGGTCAATGTCGTCAAGTCAAACATGGCGTCCTCATACTGTTCAATAGCTTCGTACGAAGACGCACGGCGCAAGATACACTTGGTGTAATCTGGCTTCAACTTGATAGCCTCGGTAGTGTCCTTGATCACATTCGCGTGGTCTTCCAAAGCCGCGTAGCACGCCGATCTGTTGGAGTAGAAAATCGGATCTTGTTTGAGATCCAAGGCAGCAGTGTAAAACGCAATGGCTTCGTCATACTTCTTGGCCTTGAACTCGTTGTTCCCGTCCTCCTTCAATTCCACGGCCCATTCTTCCTTGTCAGATTCAGAGAGAGCGGCAATGATTTCGGCAGTCAATGCGGGTAAACCCTTGGAGTTGGTTGGGTACTTGTGGGTGTGGTCATTTGGTTGCTGTGCTGCCTTGTCCGTGGCAGGCTCAGGGCTCGACTTTTTCTTGCTTCTTTTCGACTTTTTGGTCGATGTCGAGGGTGTGTCTTTGGATGGTGAGGCAGGCCCGGATTGCTGCTCTTGCTGGGCGGCATAGTAAAAGTAGGCGCCGGCGGCAGAGGCAACTGCCAATGCAGTGATTACAATCGCGGTCTTGTTCTTTATAAAGAAACTGTCAGACATGGTGAAAAGCAAGTGGTGAAGTTCACTGATTCCCTTCCTCTCAATGGCAAATAAAGAAAATTTTGAACTTCTAAATTTGTTTTTTTTTTTTTTTTCCAAAACCGCAACGAAAATTTTTCGTCTCTTGCTGATTGGTCGTGTATTTGGGGCCGATTGCAAAAACTATCAAGCAATTACAAAGATTACATAAATAGCTATTCCATTCCGTTGTAGTACTGCTCATGCTGTTGGTACCGCCTTCGTGCCCTTTGGTGTTCGCTATTATCCTGGTAGCTCGACTCCATCACCACTTCGTCATACGTGGGCAAATCGCCCTCGGGGATGGTTTCATAATTGTCCGGGGGCGAAGAAGAGGAAGAAGGTGGAGGGGGAGAAGTTGTAGCGGGACCCGCCAGCGGCTCAGGTACCGACGCCACTGAGTGGTATGAGTACTTTCTATCGGGTAGTGGGGGAACCTTTGCATCGTGTCCCCCTGACGTCATACTCGAGTGTCTTGGGATCGACAGTCTTGATGCATTGGAATGCAACGTGCTCGTCATGTTCAACCCACTAAGCACTTTGATGTTTGTGCACTGCAAGCCCACGTACTTTACCTTCTTGCTCACCTCGTCGGTATTTCGGAAATCGAAAACCTTTTCGCACGAGAACCCCGCCGTGATGTTCAACGTGTACCTCCGAGTAATGTTGCACGTCCTAAAGCTGGGCGATAGATGGTCTGGGAGAATGCAGTTTTCAAAGTACTTTTTCGGTATTTCAATCTCGTAAATGCCGCCGCTGCCGCCGCTGCCGCCACCGCTGGCATTGCTCGTGGTTGATGCGTTTCTATTCTTTTTGCAGTGCATCAAATCAAACTTGAGGTTCTGGTAGGTGTTGCTGCACACGGCAATTGTTTCCTCGTTCTGGCCCATGTGAAACTCGTTATGCGACCCGTCGGTTTCCACAACCGATATAGTTGTTGTTGAAACCAACTCCATTTGAAGTGTTTGAAAGTACACCACGCCAAGTCCGTTGGACTCCTCCGGCCGGCCATACTCGTCCAAAGTGTACCGCAACGGGTTGAGCGTCGACACCAAGTAGAGCTTGAATGACGGCGGCTTGGTGGGAATCAAAAATGCCGGGTGCCTGAACCTAATCTCAAACGAAAACGGCACGTCCTTGGCACTGATTTCGTGACTGTAGCCATTGTTTCCCTTCCATTTCCCCGTGGGAGACGGAGCCGGCTGCTGCAACAGTCCGCTACTACTGCTCCTCGTTCCGTTCAAGTCTGGGTTGAACAATCTCTGCATGAGACCCGGCTTTTTAGGTGCAATTTGGGGCACTTTGGGCAACTCCTTTTTGTCCGAAACCTTGGGCGGTATCCTGACGCCCACAATTTCTGGTATCCTATTCTTAAACACCATCTCCTTCCTCACAAATGCTTCCTTGTACTCCTCGAAATCGCGGTTTCCCAATAGGGGCCGGTTCTGGGCGTCCAAGTCCAAGGGTAGGAAAATAAACGGGTCAAATGCACGCAAGTTTGCTTTAAATACCGATGACCTCTTGCATGTCACTTTGATATAGTACTTGATGTTGGCGAAATCGCCAATCCCGCTCAAGCTCGGGGGTAGCTGCGCCGCAATGTGGTACAGCTGCTGCTGTGGCGACGGCGGGCGGTTATAGTTCAGCTGCTGCTGCTGGCTAAAGTCCAGGTAAAACTTTTGCGCCTTGTTCACGACAAACTGGCTATTAAAGTTGCCATTGTTGATCATGACATCAAACGTCTTTTTGTTGAAGCTGATTTTGTTTGTGATTCCGCTCATCTTGATACACGAATTGTTCAACGGGATTTTAAACTCAAACGGGTACGAGTAGTTTCCCGGGGTCAATGTAAACTCCTTTGCCTGGCTCACCTGCCGAACATTGTCGGGAGGGAACACTATGGCGGTATCGTACAACACCTTGTGCACATCGCGCAACACCTTATCCCGAGGCCTATCCTTTTTGTTTTTGGGCTGCTTGGGTATTGAGAGCTGGGTAGACGAGACGCCTTCTAGTTTCACCTGGATCCAGTTTAGTGTGATTGCCTTGGTCACCACCAACGTGACTGTGCCCCTGATGATGTCATGGTTGGTAAAGGTGCCGTCGGTTTCACTGCGATCGATTTCAACTTTGACGTCCGACATGTATACCGAGCAGAAAGGTGACTATTCTAATGCAAGGGTATTACAACCAGGGATAGGGTGGCTCTCGCGGTATGCTAAGGTATGTGTGTGTG
>JAKTZW010000334.1:0-60361 GCA_030579015.1 Zhuliangozyma blackwelliae | reverse complement strand
CACGCCCAACTATTTGTCAAACTTGAACAGAAACGCCACGCCGTCGCCACCACCGCCGTCATCGTCCTTGACGCCCACGCCCATGTTGGGCAGCCGAAGCCGGCAGACACACGACGCACCATACCGCAAATAAATAATGATGCCCTCGTACCAGCAGTACCAATACACCCCATTCACCACCCCACCCCACCCACATCTACCTCCACCTCCTCCACCTCCACCTCCCTCAACACATTCACAACCACAACACAGCCCGCTCGGGAACCATTCTGCCGTGTTTGGTGCAACCGGCGTGTCGTATCAATTACCTCCCATTCACTTTCTTCCCTCGCCAAATATTAGTTCGGCCTCCTCGTCCCATCATTTACAACCATTTGGTGTTGCACATAGCAACAGCGCCCAGCTTGTCAACCAAGCCAACCCGCCACCGCTCTCGCCCAGCGACTCTCCCTATCTGTACGCGCAAGTCCACCATCCATACAACTACATTCCCGCCCACAACCAGTACACAACGTCTCCTGGCCAACAAGTTCACCCTGTTGCAGCCGAGCAACTCCCACCACCACAACAACGACAACAACAACAACAACAACAACAACAACAACAACAACAACAACAACAACAACAACAACAACAACAACAACAACAACAACAACAACAACAACAACAATCCCATCAGCCAATACCACATACCCAGTTTAGCAACAACACGCGCCGCCTCGCCCCGCCACCAAGAAACTCGTTTGACGTATTTCGATACGCACAAACAGGGCCAAGTCCAAAAAAGAGCAAACGACCCAGCGACCCAATGATGTCCAAGTTCCAAACCAAGTCGCCACAGCAGCAGCAGCAGCAGCAGCAGCAGCACAAACCCAAGAGGTTGAAGCACGCCAACCACAACATCATTGCCAACAACGACATTCATTACCCCGTCCATCGACTCACCGGCGCCAATATACCCGCAGCCGAGCTGCATGTGTTGAACACCAAGGTGTATCCCGCCATTGCCATCAAAAAGTACTCCACCTCCGCCATTGATCCCGCCCGCAACTACCTCACGGTTTACGAGTACATGATCAACGACCATTGGATCATTTGGGACTATGAAACTGGTGCCGTGCACCTCACGGGTATTTGGAAAGCCTCGTTGAGCATGGAAGACGCACACCCCACGCCATCACACTTGAAGGCCGATATCGTCAAGCTCTTGGAGTCGACGCCAAAGCAGTACCAGCAGTATATCAAGAGAATCCGAGGCGGGTTCTTGAAGATTCAGGGCACCTGGTTACCATACAAGTTGTGTAGGGTCTTGGCCAGAAGGTTTTGCTACCACATCCGCTACGCGTTGATTCCCATTTTTGGCGCCGACTTTCCCAGCTACTGCTTGGAGCCAAGCGAACGCGGGTTTGGCGAGTTGAAGTTGGATGATGTCACCTATATCGATGCATTGCCTCCGTTGCCGCCCCCACTCCTCGAAGAGGCTGGGGTGCGCCCAGAACAAGCAACCGATCGAGGCGACAATAAACTGGCAAAGCGTCAAAGGGTAGATGGTCCCGCCAACAAGCTGGAAGCAGTTGCCGATGTTGGCTCATCCTCTGTTGGCACATCCTCTATCGGCTCATCCTCCTCGGCCACAGGTCCTCCTCCAATGGGCACGTTTTTGCCATTGCCACCCCACACGACACCCGTCCATCACGGGAGCCTTGTGCTTAGCTCGCCCAAACTGTTTAAGCGGGAGCCGCCAACAACCCCATCCCGCAGTTACAGCGGCGGCAGCGGTGGCGGCCATCACCGACAATACTCCAACTCAAGTACGAGCACCTTGTCGTCGTTGCTTTCATTGGACCAGGTGACTCCTTTAAACACTGACGACGGGTGCGCTCCGGAGTATGGCGACATGATTGACATTGTCAATGCTTCCAAATGCCTCCAGGCATTGAGCCACGCGCCAAGCCGGGTCAAGAGCTTGCCTGATGTCAGGTATAGTGCCAGCAGCGAGTTGAGTGATAGTGCTACCGACAGCGAAGAGAGTACTAGTCTGCGCCCCGTCCAGGACACTGGTGCGAGCTGTGCGGGCTCGCCCAATGTGAATGCCGGCGCTGGGATCATGTCGATATTATTGGCTGCGGGGTTGAATGAGCGAGTGCAGGGCTCTGCTGGTGCTTCTAATGAAAGGGGGCCTTCTGTTGATGATGCTCCTCTTGGAAATCAAGAGCTTAGTATCAAGAGCAGGGCCAGTATGAGCATTAATAACTTGCTATCATAGACAAAAGGGCGACATCAAAGGAGAAGCTTGCTCTTTGTTTCACTGGGTTTATATTTTGCATTTACGGTTTGGTTTTTATATATTCTGGTTCAATATGTGTGTGTGTATATATGTGTGTATGTGTGTGTGTGTTTGTTTTACAAATTTTGCATTCAAGACAACTTGTACCCTAAAAAAATAAATAATAAAAAAAAAATAACCGGTCTACAAAATGTCGACGTGTTTGATACATCACAATGGACTTTATCGACTACAACACTTACGCCAACGACGATGACGACGTAGACTTGCCCCAGCCACAGCCGGCGCTATCGCTACCCATAACCTCCAACATTGAGCAGTTTGGCAAAAGACTATCCAGCTTCACCCTTGCGAGAAACATTCTCAAATCGGAGCCAGCCCCTCCTGCTGCCACTGGTCGTAATACCAATGGCGACGACAAGGGTGACAACGAAAAGAGCACTACGCAAGAGGAGGTGTTGATGGAAAAGTACGCCAACTTGTCAATCTCATTACTCAGCAAAGAGGGGGAGCACTACAGACAGAGCAGCAGCAACGATGGTGACAAACACAACAACAATGGCGCGGGCCAAGGCGAGCATGCGCCCACTACAAGCACCCTCTCTTCGCGGTTGTCGCGAGTGCTCAATGAGTCTATGAGCGACGGCAGTATTAGGGAGATCTTTACCCATTTGGAGGAGCGGTTTTCCAAGGAGTCGCCGCGGTACGTGTCCGACTTGATTGAGCCGGGCATGGTGGGGTCGATAACGAGGAAAAAGTTCAAGGGCAAGATTGAGCACCAGTTGGTCAAGAGCCAGGCGGGTGTTTTGCGGGAGTACCAGCCGGTGATTCGACAGTTGAAGCAGATTGAGGGGAAACTCGCCCAGTTGAACGAGTTGAGTGCGCTGGTGAACAATAAGGTATCGGGCAACTCGCAAATTTCCCAAGATTTCAGCGCCAAGGTCAAGAGCCTCGACGATTCCAAAAGACTCATTGACTTGAAGAAAAACTTGTTGATTAGCTTTAAGGAAAAGTTTACATTGAGCGAGTACGAGGAGTATGTCCTTGCCTCGGGCGAATTGAATGCCGAGTTCTTTGTGGTGTTGAAACGAGCCGAGACCATTAGCGAAAACTGTTTGTTGTTGTTGTCGATTGATAATCCCCAGTTGGGGGTCAAGATCATGTCAAAGAGCAACCAAGCCATCAATCGCGCCGTGGACAGGATTGTGAGCTACACCAACAAGACGTTGGGCAACCTTTACTCGCTCACGTCAAAGTCCCGCCTCGTGGCGCTACATCAATGTTTCCAGTACCTTAGAAATAAGCCCAACTATTTCACCACCATTGTCAGCACATTCAGCGAGTCGCGGTCGAGGGTGTTGCTCGACGAGTTTTACAAGCAAGTACAGGGTGGTGACTTGAACGAGCGGGTGGATTCGGGCTCTGGCTCTGGCTTTGGCTCTGGCTCTGGGGGTGGGTCCAGGCCCATATACATGTCGGCGCACGATCCCATCCGGTTCATTGGCGACTTGCTCGCATACGTCCACTCGGTCGCCGTCAACGAGTCGGAAACAGTCACGGGGATTTTCACCATGGGCGACGACAGCGACCACGAGTTTGATGCCATAATCCGCCGCGTTACCAACAACACCCTTGAAGCATTGTCGCGCCCAGTAAAGCTGCGGATCGAGCAGATTGTGTCTTCAGAGACCCGGCTCTCTACCATTGTGCAAATCTTCAACTTGGTGGAGCTATACTCAATGATGTTCTCCAAGCAGCACCAATTGGCCCTGGGCAGCACGTTGGTGGAGACAATGCAACACTTGACGAAAACGTGCCAGGAAAGGATCTTTGTCATTATATCAAACCGGTTGGCCACCATCAAAACGAGCAACCTGGCCAAGTTGGACTTGAGCTTGGACTTGCAGCCCCCCGAGTGGGTTCTGGAGTTTTACTCCGACATCTTGCCCATTGTTGACGATGCCACCACCTCCCACGATACGGTGTTGGGCTTGCCGCAAGACCAACACGAGCGGTTTTTGGAGTTGATTGTCAACAACCCCGTGGCGGTATTTGACGAGCACGTGGCGGCCAACAAGTTGTTTAGTGAAAAGCGGGACCTTTTGGTGATCAAGGCCAACTTTTTGGACTTGGTCTTGTCCAAAATTATGCCGGTGACGTTGCTTGCGGACAAGGTGTTGGAGATAAGCGACATGATTGCCCAGATTTCGCAAAAGTTGACGGCGTTGGAGTTTGTCCAATTGTTGAACCAGTGTGGGTTGTACGACTACTACAACATTGCCAATATGATCTGCCCCCTCAATGACGACAACAACGGCGATGAAATCTTTGACGTGGCCGTTTACGAGCCCCTTAAGGAGAATAAACTATACACCCGCGACGCCTTTGTCAAGATTGACGAGGTGGTCCAGGCGTTTTTGCCCAATGCATTGATTGAGATCCAGCAGTCGTTGTTGCGACTCAACTCGCCCATGGTTGTGAATGATATCATCAACACGGTGTTTGTGGATTTCGTTGACTTTTACAAAAAGCTCAACTTGATCAATGAGGAGTACCTCCAGTATACATTCAAGTGGTCCGACTACGAATTGGCCACCTTGTTGGGTGTGGAGGATACGTACTTTAAGCGGAATAGTTAATCTACCCACTAATGCATAGGAGAAAAAAAAAAAAAGAGTATTATATACCATGAGCAGAATGGTCGGGGATGGACCCCCTCCCGTACCCATCCTTTGAGTAGTAGTCCATGGGGTAATAAGTTTCGCTCCACATGGCATCCCTCTCGAGCATCACCATCGCCTCGTACGGCGTCAACAACGGCTTGTTGAATGCATACCCCCAATCAATGGACAACCGGGGACAAGCAACCTGGACAAATGCGTCAATGTCGTCAAACATTGACAACTTTTGCGGGAAAATCTCGCTAAGAATAATCTTGACCACCTGCACCCCGCGCGCCAATAGCTCTCTCTCGAGCTTGTCCAAGGTCACGGGGTTGCCCTGTCTGCCAAGCGCCCCTAGAATCAACCCCACCTTCTTGGCTCGGCGCGCGGTGTTCATAGCATCCTCCCTTACGGCAATCATCTGTTTCTGGTCGTAGTACTCCCGGGTAAACTTTCTCGAATAAGGGTCGTACCTAAAGGCGGCAATTTCGGGGTTGTGGATCATGGAGCTCTCGAGGTGGAACCGTCCGTCTCCCACGTAAACCATGGCGCTAATATGCTCTTTGTTCAACCGGGCCGAAGTGCACCCTAGCACCTCCCCTTTGGAGAGCGGGCGCGTTTGTGGCGGGATCAAGTAAAGTGGCTTGTCCTTGTCGTTTTCGAGTTTGGCCTTGACGCTGTGGATGGTGGGGTTGAACTGGATGGTGCCAAAGATGGCGAGCTGGGCACCCCGGTCAAAATTTAACTTGAGGGTGTTTAACAAGTGCGTCTCGTCAATATTGATGGTGACAAACACATACAACACCTTGATGGCGGTGACATCGATGGGCACCAAACACGAGTGCGCATAGTGGACAATAAAGTCGCAGTCGAGGGACCTGGCGGTGTAGTCGTCGATGCAGCATGCTCCATAGGAAACGTCTCCCATGACTATAGTCTCCACCTGGCAAAATTGCTCGAGAATATCCGAAATGATGAGCGAGTAGATGAGCAAACCCTCGGGCATTTGCAAAGCAACCCTCTTGGCGTGGTTCTTTTTCACGTTCCACACGGTTTTGTGGATTTCAAAGTTGTAGTTGGAAGGTAGAAGCTTGATGGCCTCGTTCAAGTCCTTGTCGTTCTGTATGTCGTCGGGGACCTGGTTCGCTACTCGGCCAATGTGGCGGGTGGGGTTGGCTGACTTGACCAACGGCTGGTCGCCGTGTTGGACAGGGTCTGCAGGTGATGGTTTCCTCCCAACAAACCTCCTTCTGGGAACTGTCTTGGCAGTTATATTAACAGCCATGCTTTCTTCAACCTTTTCAACAGGACTCATTATGAATGGTGTGGTTAATAGGTTGTTTAGTTTTAATAAAAAATTCTTTAAAGTAAGGTGAACCAAAGTAAAAAAAAAAAAAAGGAGACTCATATCTTCTCATCGCTCGAAACACCAGTAAAAAAAAAATAAAAAAGTTAGCAACCAGGAGCTGTGCAGAGTCCACAACAGATCCAATGCTCACACCATACTTTACAATCACTCAAGACGAGGAGTACATATATATCAATGTCAAAATCACCCACGTCCGCTTTAGCGCGCGCAACATTGAGATGGTTGTGGATAACGAGTTGTTTATATTTTCCCTTCCTCCGTATTACCTACGCTTGAGGTTCCCCCACCCCTGCATCGACGACGAGCGGGCTCACGCCGAATATGACTCCAAGGATGAGCAGGTAAAGATCAAGATCCCCAAGGAAAACAAGGGACAATTCTTTCCCGATCTAGACTTGACGGCAAAACTACTTGCCCGTCCCAACGAAGACGCCAAGTCAGGGGCGGCGGCGGCGGCGGCCACGAAACCGATGATTGAGGAGTTGGACCGGGAAAACTATGGCCAACAGGGCCAACAGGAAGAGAACTTGGCCGAGGGGGAGCAATTCAACTGGGAAATCAAGCAGGATGTCCCCACAGACCCGGCATTGACTGCATTGGAAGGCACAAACATCACGGTTCGTGGCGCCAAGTACGGCTTCAACAACCAGTACGACCACATTATTGGAGTTTCTGTTTCCAACGGAAACGATATCAACGAGTTGGGCGACCCGGAAAACACCCCGGAAGCCGATCGGATCATTGAACGGTTAATCAAGGAGAATATCAAGTTTGACCCCGAGATGTACGCCGCCGACTACATTGCGGAGACGTACCCCAGCGCGGGGGACGATAAGGATTTCGCCCTGTTGCTCAACTGGAAGAACCCCATTGTGCACAAATTTCTCAAGTGGTACAAAGCGCAGCAGCAACTACCCGAGAGTGAGAGAGTGGCAATCGTCATGCCGGTTGAGTTTTCCAAGGAGGAGCAAGAAAAGATGTTGCAACTACCCAGGAAATCGTACCTAATTGATGAGTATTACAAGCCCACTATCCACATCTTGCTCTTGTGTTTGCTATTTGCCTACCATTTCGATTTGAGAGAGACTGAGGGCGACCACAATATAGAAAGCGCGTGGACAATAGGAAAGATTGTGCCCCAGATCTCGTTTCTCGACTCGGCCATTATTGTGGTGCAGAATGACAATGTGCTTCGCGCCGCCGTGATTACGTGTTTGAGGAGGTCGTTTTCGTACCCCTTCCACCGAAGTTTCAAGCTAGCAATGAAGGTGTGGGACGATGTTTACTATAACCTCCGTGGTGGCAAGCGTCTTGTGTTGAGGTCCTTGTTGGATTTGAGGGAGTTGTTTCGGTTCCATGATGTGTACTATGTCTATGACAAGATTTGGCTCGAGGATTTGTGTGCATATTTGATCAACGACGTGAGTGAGGCGACTATCCGGAACCTAGCCCACGACTTGAAGAAGGAGCTCGGGAAGGTGCAAAAGACGGACATAACCTTTGAGAAGCTCTATACTGAAAAGGGTGCAGATGAAGAAGAAGAGGAAAAAGAGGAAAAAGAGGAAGAAGAAGATGATGAAGATGGCATAGTTGCATTGAATCTCAGCGAGATTGAAGCAATGGCACAAGAACTGTTTCAAAACTACCAGCAACAATAGTGCATACCTAAAGCAGTCGATACAGTTTGTACGATACTTGTCCATTTCACTCCTTAACCATATAGCTTAGCCCCTTTCCAACCAACCCCCGCAATTTTTTGGGATCCAGTCTCGCATAGGCTAGGAGTATGCCGAAACTAGCACTAAACGCCCATGCCTCGTACTGGAGGTTTCTCTTGGTTGGCTCTGGGTTGACAAACGTTCCCAACGCCTTGGGCACAATAAACAACCCCAAATCATTCCTCCGCGCGGGGGGTTCCCAAAGCACGCTGAGCCCGCACACCGCGGCGCCTATCCTAGGAGCAAGCACATCCCAAAACTCTTGCGTCTTGAAATTGGGGTGGTAGTTTCGAACCAAGCAGAAGACGAGCCAGTGCACGCTTGTCAACCCACCAAGAAACGCGCTTGACCGAAGGGTCTTGGTCAACAACTTGACTGGGCTTGCCCTAAAGCGGCGGATAAAGACAAACATAAATAGGTTTAGCGAGGCATAGAGCTTGAATGCAAACTTAAACTGGGTGACAAATCTCATCATGGCGTGTTTAAAACAACTAGGGGTCATAAATGTGTGTAGCACCTCGCAGGACAATTTCCCGCGTTCCAAGTCGCCTAGTTTGGGGTCCTGGCCATACTTGGCACAAAACTTTTCAAAATGGTCTTGGTGCGGCAAGTCCTTGGAGCTGGCTCCATACCCCAATAACCCCTCGCGCATAAACCGCATCCCGGTCAATATATCATTGTCCATGTGTGATGATTTCGTGACCCATTTGGCATACTCGGGCGAGAGCTTTTCGGGCTCGTAAAACCACGCATCCATTACGAAAAAGGTGCTAACCAAAACCACAGCAAGGTCGCCAAAAGAGCTCATCTTGGCGGCAAATCGGGACCGGGAGGGCAATTCTGCCGAAACTATTGTGTCCAACGCTCGTGTCACCAATATCAAGGTCCAGTCGAGCGTATAGTATCGGCCGTGCTTCAACCTTTCCCGTTGAAACGTGGGAAAGTTCAACATGGCACTGATGAATGCGGCCATAAAACTGGCCACCAGCTTGTGGTTGTCTGCAACCACCAGACTGAAAACGGGCGTCAATACATTCATTGTTGCCACCAAGCGCGCCATGAAAATGGGTAGTCGCGAGGGTTCAAGGGGCCGTTTCAAAATGCGCCACACGTCGCTGGGCGTTTCTAAAAGGCGCAAGTGGACAATGTTGTATGCCACGCGTCGCAAGAGTCGAGGCACGGCTTCGAACGAGTATGCGAGCAAAAAGGTGGTTATCACTGATTTCTGAACCATGGCGCGATAAATGTGCATCGCCGTTTTCTGCGATAGTTTGAGGAGGTGGCGAAATGTCTTGACGGCACGCGGTAAATGATGCATAACCATGCGCAAATCTCGGTTTGTGGAAAGTAGCAACATTTGCAGCTGTTGCAGCTGCTGTTGCTGGCGTGATGGCATTGTGGTGGTTTGTTTATTAAATGAATTTCTCCTCGCTTTACCCCAGCTTTATAAAAAGAAAAAAGAAAATGTTCGTGTGTTTTTATTTTGCAATAAACAGCAAAAGCTTCCCCCTCTAGATTCTCATTAAGAGGGGTTATCTACATGAAGAGACTGATACAATGCTATGCTTACTTTATCCGGGACTCCTTTTCCAAATAGTCGGTCCAAAGACTAACAAAGGACTGCCTGCCAGCCCCGTCGCCGTCACCACCCTCGCCGCTCTTATTGTTATTATTGCTATTGTTGTTATTGCTGCTGCCGCTTCCTCCAGCATGCTGCAACCCGGCAGCAACCCTTTGCAGTTCGTCCCATTCCAACAAGGCGGAAATCAATTTCAATGCCTCAAACTTTTTCGTGTCGCCTCGAGGAAACTGCAAAAAAGATATAATCACATTGGAGATCAACTGGCGGTCAATGGTTTTGTTGCTTCCGTCGCCCGCGCCTTGCTTCATCAAAGTCAATGCCTTGGTGAGGTGCTCGTTGAGTATTATTGCTTCGTGCCGTAATTTCCCAATCAAGAGCTGCTTACTATTGATCTCCGACTTGAGCTGGTCAACCACCTCTAGTTCCTGCTTGAGCCGAGACACGGTTGTGTTTGTCTCGGCTACTTGCAGGTGCAAGGTTTCAATGGTTGACTCGTGGGCTTTAATGTTTGAATTGAGGGTTTCAATTTCTTGGCCAAGGTTGGCCGTGCGGGCATTATTGTCGGCTTGTGCCTGGGCTAGAGCCGCTTTTAAATTCTCATTTGTTTGGTGTGCGTCTGTCACCTCTTGCTCCTTCAACGCTAGCTTTTCCCTAAGCTCCTCCAACGTGTTCAAAGTGCCCTTGTGCTCCAAGTTTAGTTCATTTTGGGCAATATAGATCTCGTCTATTTCGCTTTTCAATGCATGAACCCTTTTCGACAATTTGGAGTTTTGGTTTTCCAAATTGTACTTTTCATCCTGCAAACTCTCGGTGGTGGAGTGGTGCTCTCGCCTCAATTTGGTCAAGGTGTCGCTCAATTTCTCACATTCATTGTTTAAAGCGGCATTCAGGTCCTTTAAGGTCTTTTGCGAGGCTACACTCGCCTCGAGTTGTTGTTTCAAGCTGGCGTTTTCACTTTCGAGCTTTTCAACAAGCTCGGTCTTTTCCTCCACTTCTTGTTCTGATTGCTTGAGCTTGGTGAAAATGGTCTTCATGGACGAAATCTTGCTCACCAAGGTATCATACGACCTCTGTATCTCGTCACGCTCCCTTTCGGTCTGTTTGAGTTTCTCGGTCAAGTCGTTTGCTGGGTGCTCTGCTGGATGATTTGCTAGATGTTCCTCTGTGTTTTCCACTGGATGCTCATTTGTGGTTTCCACTGGATGCTCATTTGTGGTTTCCACTGGATGCTCATTTGTGGTTTCCACCGGCTGTTCAACTTTAGTTGCCACTGGCTGTTTCTCTTTTGTTTCCACTGGACGTTCCTCTTTAGTTGCCTCGTCATTGTTGTTATTCAGCTCGTGTGTGTCTGTAGAAGCTTCATTCAAAGTTGGATCTAATGGTGGGAGATCTTTTTCGGCAGTACCGTTTGAGCTGTTGTCTGGGGTATCCACCTCTTCCTGTTGTAGCAGCTTCTGCAGCTGTGGTTGTTTTTTCTTGTTCTTCCCCATGTGGATCTGCTACCTCTGTATTATAACAAGGTCAAGATCAGGATGTATGCGTGTGTCCTCTCTCTCTCTCTCTCTCTCACTCTCGCTGAGTTTTCGTTTTTCGTTTTCTGTTTTTTTATTTTTTTTTCTACGTGTTGGCAATATGAAACGGTAGCGCTTTTCTCTATTGCTGCTATGTGTGAAATGGCATTGCCAAACCTAACCTAACTTAACCTACCACAACAATCTCATGGAACTTACCAGTTTACGTGCCCCGTATAAAGATACTCGTGGGAAAAGCTTCTCTTTCGTGAATATGTAGCTGCTACTGCTATGGCTTTCTGAACAATAAAGATCGACGCTGGGAGCCGTATGGAAACTAGAGAGAAAATGTACCGAATGGCTCATCTCCCGTTTCACCCACATGTGACAAGGTTTGGCATTGCCTACGGATAGAGACAGACCTAACCATACACTTGTGTGTAGTTAAACCTAAAGAGACAGTCTCCTTTTTTTTTTTTTTTTACTAGATGTGGAGTTCTCCTATCCCTCTCCTATCCCTCTCCTATCCCTCTCTCTTCTCCTATCCTATCCCCCTACCTCTCCCCTCCCTCGTGGTAGTTGGTGCTACTGTTGATCACTACTCCTTGCTGATCGCAGTTATCATACCCCAATGCGGTCAATACATTTACCCAGTTTGGGATATTGGGTAGTACGGCTCCAGCCCGAAAGGAGCGCGGAAGTATAGCCTCGCTTAGTTGTCAGATGCCATTTTTAAACAAGACAATCAAGAAAGCGAGGGATATAAGAGAGAGAGAGAGAGAGAGAGAGAGAGAACAACGAAGGAATATCTTGTGGTGGAAGTCTCCCCATGTGTGCTTCCGAATCAATCGAGTTTATGTCCCCAAATGGTTTTCTGGCCCCTGCCCCCCCTCGTCTACTTTTTATTTTTTCTTCTGCGTGTAAATTGAACTTTTGCTCATTGAGCCCTCTGCTCTTCCTGCTCTCTTCTCTCTCTGAGTTTCCCTGTCTGAGTTTTTCACTTTCTCACAGACACACAGTTTTGCTTTGCTTTGCTTAGTTTTGTTTTGTTTTGCTTTTTTTTCCAGGGCGGGTCTAGAACAGGCGACTTGTGCAGGCAGCCCCGAATTTCAATTGCATTTCCCAAAAGGAAACAAATTGAGATCACCAAGAGAGAAAGAGAGGGTGACAACCAAAAGAGACAACGAAACGTTTTTTTACAACGGCTCTCGTCCCACCACCAGCAGCATCCCAGAATCAGCATAACCACACCTCTCCCTCCTTCCTTCCCTTCCCTCTTGCATACCCTCACAGCCGCCGCATCATGTCCTCCATGAGCGTGCACTCCCTCATTGGCGACGATGGCACCGCCCGCGCAAGCAACCCTCAAAAACGGTCCGCCTCTCATGAACAAGAACCAAAACAGCCACACCCCAACCAACAACCACAACCAAGCCCACGACCACAATCGCAACCACAGCAGCAACCACAGCAACCACAGAAGCTGCTGCTGCTGCTGCTGCTGCTGCTGCAGCGGCCACAGCCGCCACTGCCACTAGCCACCAATCCCACATCATCTCCAGCACGCCGGACGTCGCAACTAGACCCCGCCCTACTAGCATTGCTTGGTTCCGACATAAACGAGTTCCCCTTCACGGAGCAGGCATTTATAGAAGCGTTGAAGCTAAAAGCTGAGCAAGAACGCACCAAGCAGGACTACTATAGAGTCGAGACTGCAAACAAAAACCTTGCCATTTTGCAAACAGCATTGCGTTCACAAATACCTCAACACATGATACCCCTGATGTGCGTGGGCAACGCACCTCAGTTTCCATACACTGTAGAACAACAAATGATTCAGCAACAGCTCCAACAATTTCAGCAAAATCAACCCCACCCGCCACAGCCACAGCCTCAACCACCACAGGCACCACCACAACCACAACCACACCCACAACAACAACCACAACTACAACCACAACTACAACCAAACCAAGCTATGCACCAGCACCACTTGTCGCAGGCCGAACAAATCCAGGCCATCCAGGCCAGTCAAAAGAGGCGTCAGCAGGAATACCAGCAGGCAGCCGCCCAGCCCTCGTTTAGGCCTCCGCAAGGACCTGCCCAATACGACGCCTACAATGCAAGCCCCGTGCCTCCTATGAACTATAGGTTTGGCGCTGGCAACGGCAGCCACAACTCGCGACGCCCATTGTCGCCCGCAAAAGTCGGCGCTGCCGCTGTTGCCCACCTAACAACGCCGACCACCCCGTACCGCGGCGGCAACAACTCCCGCGGCCCACGCAGCCACCAGCGCCATTACTCCATGCCGGCCGATTCATCGAGCATAAGAGGAGGAGGAGGAGGAGGACCACCACCGGCAGGTGGAGGCGCTGACACTGGTGCGTTGCTACGATCTCCGTTGGGTACTGGCCCTGGCGGTAGCGGTGCATCAACGTCAACATTGCAAGTCAACCCCATCCCGGCCCAACCGTTGCACAAACAGAGTAAACTGCAAATTCAGCCACTGCAGGAGTCAATGACCTCTTTCCAGCACGTTATCCAGTTTCATCATTGGAAACCCGGGAGCGGGGCAGGGCCAAATATAGGGGGCGGCAACCCGATCAAGGGCCAGCAGCTCCTGCAACTGCTGCTGCAGGCACAGGCACAGGAACTGCAACTGCAACTGCAACTGCAACTGCAACAGGAGCTGGATCAGCAGGAACAGCCGGCCCAGCTGCGCAAGCGGCACAAATCAATGTCTCAGGGCGAAAAAGATCACACTCCCGTGGACGAAGAGGAAGACCTGTCGATGGACACGTCCATTAGCGACCCCACGACGCTTAAAGCAACAGAGGAGGCCAACCCTCCATCACATCACAAACGGGATCAGCTGAATGTAGGGAGGTACCCCCATGACATATTGTCAAAGTAGCCCCTAGTGTGATGCTGGGCCGCGCCGATGCTATTGTTACAGGTCATGTAAGTACTTTAACTAGCTCCTCAATTGAACAACCATTCGCCCGCTGCTCCATTGAATCAAAGCTTTTTTTTTTTGTATGGAGAAAAAACATCAAGGGACGCGTAAAAAAAAAACGAGAAAAAAAAAAGAAGTCCCACCAGCTTAACTACATCCAACAATGGTCAACATATCCGAATTCTTTCTGCAGAGCCAGGGAAAGGGAAGGCCAGGTGTATGTAAACAGTGTTTACTTTTTTCTTTTTACCCAATTGCATGGTACTAACGCGAATATAGAAACGAAAGGCGGGTATGGATACTTCTTTGTCCCACCAACCCCTGAAAAAGAAGACGCCCAACAAGCCAGTGAAGAAAGAGAAAGTGATCGATTTGGATGATGATAGCTTTGACGACGACGATTATAACTTTGATGATGACGAAAAAGATGAAGGAGAAGAAGAAGAAGACGACGATGATGATGGGTTTATTGATGACGATGACAGTATAGTGGAAGTCAAGGCGGCAAAGGCAACCCCAGTGAGAACAGCAACCACTCCGCAACCAAAGGCCCCGCCAAAGAAAGCTTCACCAAAGAAGGCCTCGCCAACTACCTTGGCACCCACCAAGAAAACGTTGGCCAAGCAGCCTTCTGCCGAAGACATCCTTGCCTCCATCCCCGATGCCGAATTGCCAGATATTGATGAGGACAAAAAGGTCAACTTTTTTGCCCTAAACGCGCAAAAACAGGCCAATGCCAATGCCACCGGCGGTGCCACAATCGATCTTCCTCAGGCTCAGCCTGATTGTCTTATGGGGCTAACCATTGTTTTCACGGGCCAGATGCCCAATCTCGATAGAGACACCGCTGAGTCGACTGCCAAGCAGTATGGTGCCAAAGTCACAAAATCCATATCGGGAAAGACGAGCGTGGTTGTTATTGGCACCGACGCGGGTCCGTCCAAGGTGAAAAAGATTAAGCAGTTGAAGATCAAGGCTATTGACGAGGCCGGGTTTGTTCAGCTATTGGCCAATATGCCGAGCGAGGGCGGCTCGAGCGACGCGGCTCAAAGGGCCAAGTTGAAAAGGGAGCAAGAGGAGCAGTTGGTGATTGAGCAAGCAGAGGAGGCTGATAGGAAAGAAAGGGAGGACAAGGAGAAACGGCAATTGCAAGCGGGATTGGCTGCCGCCGCCAAAAACCGCCGCCAATCACGGGACCAGGACCAGCACCTGCACGCGCTGGTGTCGGAAAACTTTGTCGCTGTCTCGCACGATATCCCCGCCAACGAAAAGTTGTGGACCGACAAGCACGCACCAACCGACGTGAGCCAGTTGTGTGGCAACAAGGGCCAGGTCCAAAAGTTGCGAACCTGGTTGGCCAACTGGTTTGACAATGCCAAGCACGGGTTCCCCGCGGGCAGAATGGGCGACTCCAGCGGGTTTCGTGCCGTGTTGATTAGCGGTCCCCCAGGGATTGGCAAGACGTCGGCTGCCCACTTGGTGGCCAAAGAGTTGGGGTTTGACGTTTTGGAAAAGAATGCCTCGGACGTTCGGTCCAAGAAATTGTTGAATGACAATGTCAAGGGCATCTTGAACAACACCTCGGTGGTGGGGTTTTTCCAAAGCCGCGGTGAGGCTGACCCTAGTGCCAACAAGAAAAAGTTTTGTTTGATTATGGACGAGGTTGACGGTATGTCTAGTGGTGACCACGGTGGCGCTGGTGCATTGTCGCAGTTTTGCCGCACCACCAACATGCCCATGATTTTGATTTGTAACGACAAGTCGCTTCCCAAAATGAGAACTTTTGACCGGGTCACTTTTGACTTGCCGTTCCGCCGGCCAACCGAGCAGGATGTCAAGAGCCGCTTGATGACAATTGCGTTTAGAGAAAAGGTCAAGCTCGACCCCAACTCTATTAGCCAGATGGTGCAAGCAACCAGCAACGATATCCGGCAAATGATCAACTTGCTCTCAACGGTTTCAAGGACGCAAAAACAGATTGGCGCCTCCAACATGGGCCAAATCAGTGCCAGCTGGAAGAAGCAAGTTATCCTAAAGCCATTTGACATTACCGCGAGGTTATTTTCGCTGGGCGTGTGGTCTGCACCCGGCCAAAACTTGAATGACAAGTTGGACCTTTATTTTAATGACATTGATTTTGCTCCATTGATGATTCAAGAAAACTATTTAAACACCAATTCACGGTTGGACGGCACGCATCTTTATCGCGTGGCCCGGGCTGCTGACGATATAAGTCAATCGGACTCGATCAACTCCTTGATCAGATCGAGCGAGCAGCAGTGGAGCTTGTTGCCGTTCCACGGGATCATGTCTACCGTCAAGCCGTCGTTTGAGGTTGCGGGCCAAGTGACTGGCCGGATAAATTTCAGTTCTTGGTTGGGACAAAACTCCAAGCAAATGAAGTACCAGAGAATCTTGCAAGAATTGCAGTACCACACGAGGATCAGGACCTCAACCACCAAGCAAGAGTTGCGTCTAGACTATTTGGCTCCATTGTGGAAAAAGATGAGTGCGCCAATCAAGACCCGTGGTGACATTGATGCTACTATTGCCGTGATGGACGAATACTACTTGACAAAGGAGGACTTTGATAATATTGGCGAGCTTTTGAATGACGAGCTAAAGTTGGATACCAAAACCAAGGCCGCATTTACCCGAAAGTACAATAGTGGTTTGCACCCCACGGTGATTTACAAAACGGGCAACTCGTTGGGCAGTGGCAGGAGGGGCGGGGCCGCCTCTTCCTCCTCCTCAGCAGCAGCAGCTAAAGTCGACTATGAGGATGTGGTTGACGACGATATGGACGATGTGCCGGATGAAGAAGAAGAAGAAGAGGGTACCGACACAATTGATACCAAAAAGGACAAGTTGATCAAGGTAAAGGCGGTTACCAAGGCAAAGGGTGCCAGCAAGGCGAAAGGTGCTGCCAAGGGGAAAGCATCTCCAAAAAAGAAGCGGTAGTTGTGATGGGAGTTGGTAGTAGTAGCTAGTGACCACGGGATTGAATGTATTACATCCTAAGCGCAAAAGATGGATGTAGTGATGGAAAGATAAGGTTACCAACTCTCAACTCTTTGGAAACACGCCGTCTTGCAAGATCCTGTTGGCAGTGTTTTGTATATCCATATGTTTTTTTTTTTGGCAGCAGCAGCTGCTGCGCGCAATTCTGTTCCTTCCCCCCCCCCAAATCCCGCTAGGCTAAAATGACATACAACTAATAAATAGAGAAGAAGAAAAAAACCTAAACCACGCTTAGCCACGACGGTTTTCCCAGCTACATAGCCCACGCCATCATCATCATCATCATCACTATTCGTCTTGGGACTGGGGCAACACTCACACTCTTTCTCACACACTCACACATTGTACTACTCGCCCAACATGTCAGGTATCCCGTTGTTCAATATACCCAACACCAAGCGAATGAACAATAGCAAGTTGTTGCCCAACTTGACCATCCCCCCCACCCACAATACCACCAAGCCGCCTGCGTTGCAACAGCCGCAACAGAATCTCAACTTGTCGTCGCCGTCGTTGTCGTTGCCCTCGGCGGAAGTGTCCACCACGTCCACCACGTCATCATCCACGGGGAGCGCTCGGCTCCGGCGCAAACCGCCTCCGGAACTGGTGGACATTGACGAGGACTGCGATAACACGATACCAATAAAGCAGCACTTGGAGCAGCTCACGCCGTACGACTGGCATTTATTTGCCACCTCGAACCAGATTGTCGAGATTAGCAAGCTCGGCGAGGGAAACGGGGGGTCGGTGGCCAAGTGCACCATCCCGCGTCTACCCAATACCCAGATTTTTGCATTGAAGCTTATAATCACCGACCCCAACCCCGACGTGCAAAAGCAGGTGTTTCGCGAGTTGGAGGTGGCGAGGAAATGCCAGCACCCCAACATTGTCAGCTACTACGGCACCTTTATCTTGGAGAAGCAGTCCATGATTGGTATTGCCATGGAGTATATGGATGGCCAGAGCCTCGACTCGATATACAAGGAGGTTCTCAAGCGGGACCTGACGAACCGCATAAACGAAAAGGTGTTGGGGAAAATCGCCAACTCCATCCTCACGGGGTTGGACTATTTGCACCTGAAAAACATTATTCATCGCGACATCAAGCCCAGCAACATTTTGCTCGACACGAGGGGAAATGTCAAGTTGTGCGATTTTGGCGTTAGTGGCGAAGCCGTAAACTCTATAGCGTCGACGTTTGTGGGGACGCAATACTATATGGCTCCAGAGCGCATCACGGGGGGCCAGTACTCTATCACGAGTGACATTTGGTCCCTTGGTATAAGTTTGTTGGAGGTGGCCAATGGGAAATTCCCCATTGACTTGAGTCTTGGTCCCATTGAAGTGGTTGAGCTGATTCTGAGGGGAGACGATTTGCAATTGTGCGATAGCGAGGACGAAAACATTTTTTGGTCGAATGAGTTTAAGCAGTTTGTGAGCCGGTGCTTGATCAAGGATCCGCGAAAACGGCCCACCCCAAGGGGGCTTTTGGTGCATGATGACTGGAGCTTGGTGCAGCAAAAGGAAGTTGTAAAGATGGACAAGTTTGTACGAGTCGTGTGGCAGTTGAATGAATAGGTAAGTAGGGGTGTGGTTGGGAGGGGGGGGATAGATATAGGTATGTGCTCAGATTCTATAGTATATGTGCAAGTGGGGAAAGTAGTAAATTGTTTAATTTTCAGCCAATTGTTTAGAAAATTTGGTCAACTGTGGGTTAGTACAATAACGTGGAGCAAAACAACGAGCTAATATGTTGATATGGCCACAAACACGGTGCCGCATACTACTCAAGAGACCCTCAACCTTCCATGGTGGGACAACAAGCGGTGTTTGCAGCCATGGCGGTATACGTCACGTGACATATGCCTACACCAAGTCTCCATCCAATCAGAAACAAATTGAACCAAATACAAAATGAAGGAACGAAAAAAAAAAAATCAGGGACAACCACCATATAATATATATAAAGAGACCACGACGAAGCCCGCACTATGCCGATTCCGTTTGAAGGGTTATTGCCATACGCCATTATGACGGCGTTTTTCGGCGTCGCCGGCCACGGTGTCCAGGCCATCAGGTACTGGGACAATGGCTGGAAGAACGATAGATACAATTTGGATGCGTGGGACGACAGGATGATGGACCGGGACTTTCGCCTCACGGGCATCCCCAGAGGACAGACGTCGGAAGCAGTTGCTCCTGAATATTTCAAGACCAACCAAACTATCCAGCAGAGATACTGGACCGCATACAGAGACAGCTACTTTGTCTTTAGGGAGAGGTTGTATAGAGGGTACGTTTTGGGTGACTGGGACTGGAGCTAGTCCAGAGGGAATCAGAAACCAAATGGAATCAGAGACCAAATGGAATCAGAGGCCAAATGGAATCAGAGACCAAATGGAATCAGAGGCCAAATCAGCTAGTAGGGGTATAGTTTATTGCACGTGTATTTTATGACTATGGTTTATGGTCTACTTGAAATCCTTGTAGCTCCACTTTTCAGTGACCTTTTTGGCATACTTGCGCTTCTTGTAAACAGGGACTCTGGCCTCAATCTTGCCGCTGGACTGGAGGTGCAGCATCTGGTCGTAAAAGAGGTTTCCCTCTGGTTTCAAGTTTTTGAGATTGTTGGTCAACTCGTCCGATAGCTTCACTTCCAAGGGAGCTTCCACTGGCGCGTACTTGAAAAGCTTTCTGCTCTGCTTTCTCTTTTTCGCTGCTGCTGGCCCGTCTTGCCCTTTGCTCCCGCTCCCGCCCTCGGCCTTTTCGCTATTCTCCTGTTGCTCCAATATCTCGTCTAGTCTCGACAAGTCCTTCAACTGCTTTTTGAGTTCTTTAATCTCCTGCTCCAATTGTACCCTCTCCTTGTGCTTGGCTTGTTTATTTCGTTGAGTCTTTGTTTTGATCTTGACCTTGATTGGCTTGTTGATTGATAACGAATAGTCCTTGTCTGTTGCGTCTTCTGTTGATGCCGCTGCTGCTGCTCCTCCTCCTTCTGCTGCTGCTGCTTCCTCCGCCTCATCGTCGCTGTCCGACAACATGTTATCATCCAACGTTTCAATCAACTCCTTTATTCTCTCCCTGTACTCCTCCATTTGCTGCCTAGCCAACTCCCGCTTGTACTCCACATCGTACTCCTGGTTGATCAACGCCTTCCATGATTCAAGCGACGGGTTGTACGACTTACCGGCATGCACGTGCTTCTTGGTCAAATCATTCTCAAGAATCTGAATGGGCAGTCTCTTCAATGTCTTTGGCACAACCGTCGCAGTCGTCACCTCGGCGGTGGAAGTGTTGTATTTCGGAATCTTGGCCTTGGGCTTGTCACCCGCGTCTTCCTCCCAGAGGTCTGCATTTTTATCGACTTTGGCCAAACCATCCTCGGCAATCCGGTTCAACAACTTTGACTCGCTCTTGTACTTCCCACCATTCAACTTTACAAGCCGCAACACATCGGTACGCTTGACTCCTTGTATTTTGCCAGTCTGCTGCTTTGACCCTGACCCCTTGGGGTGCACCAATGCTGGTACTTTAGACTTGTTGGCCAAGATCTCAGTAGTCTTGAGTTTCTTGGTAACGCTCCGCTTCTGCTGGCTTGGCTCCACATCAATGACAAAGTCGCCCTCCTTGCCCTTGATAATTTCCTCATCGCGGGCTTGCTGCAACGCCAGCTCGATATCGCCAATATCTATATTCTTTCTCCAGGCCCTCTTTCCCTTACGAGACGACTGAGGCTTGGTTGCCCCTCCTGCGGTGGTTTCTGTATCGCTCATGGTTGATCTACTACTTTGATGAGATGAGGTGCACAATTATTTTTTGTTCTTATTCTTTTTTTTTTTTTTGTGAGAGAAAAGTTTTCTGTGTAAAGATATTATCGTCTATAGCATTTGCGAAAGTAGGATACACAGAAAGCAGTATACACAGAAAGCAGTATACACAGTAAACACACCTCTCACAGTACTTCCTTCTTGGGCGTCTCCTGTTCTGAAAAATCAAACGATTGACTCAACTTCTGCAAGTTCTGTTCACTAAGGCTCGCTCGTGTGGGTTGGTTTGATGCATCGGGTGAAACCAATGGAGGAGGAGCAGGCGACGACGTGGTGGTGCTTGTCTTTCTCCTTCTTCTCTTGGCCACCTTGCTCCTTTCCTTTTCCCTTTCCTTGTCCAACTTGGAGTCGCCGATAAACGCCAACATATTGCTGCGCCTTCTCATCCCTTCGTTGATCCAAAACTCGCTCCGGTACAACTCCCACCCTTCTCGAATGTCGGTATTAAACACCCTGGCATTGAGCACCAACTTGACGTCGGTGACGCCGGCGCGGGGCTGGCACTGCGACTGGCACCGCACTAAAAACACCTCGATTTTGGAGTCCCGGTTTCGCACGGCTGACGGCACAATCTTGTGGAACGTGTCTAGGCTCGCGCTTATTATAAGCAACAGGACCTCCCGGATCATGTCGGTGATCTTGTCAACAAATGGCGTTTTGATCTTGACCAACCTCACATTCAACTGCCTCAACCCTTTGTT
This sequence comes from Zhuliangozyma blackwelliae, assembly GCA_030579015.1. Classification (NCBI taxonomy): domain Eukaryota; kingdom Fungi; phylum Ascomycota; class Pichiomycetes; order Serinales; family Debaryomycetaceae; genus Zhuliangozyma; species Zhuliangozyma blackwelliae. The sequence goes on along the minus strand of JAKTZW010000334.1, from coordinate 38,726 downwards.
GGTTGACGAGAGGAATTTCCGGGGCAACACAATGGTCTTTTGGTACTCACCAGACAAGTGGTACAACAACAACGTCATGACGGTGGCGAGCAAGAGAAACTGCAACACCACGCGCACAGTTCCAGTGGAGGACAAGGAGGCATCCAAAATGTACAAGTGGTGCGCCAACGACGCGGTTATCGAGCACAATGTCGCCAAAAATATCAAGTACTTTCTCCGCATCGCCCGCTGCTGGATAACCTGTTCCCGCAAGCTCTCCTCCAATATCAACAAGTTGCGAAACACTTTCCCCAGCACCGGCATGGAGGTGTACCCGCTGCCCATGACTTCGGAGCGGTGAGACTTTTCGCTTGGTTCCTTGCTCTTTCTTTGTAGTTTGCGTTTGAGCTGCTTCTGGCTCGGGGTGTCATCCGGCGAACTGCTCCTCCTTCTGGGTTTGGCGTAGAAGCCGTCGTCACGAGCGGGCAGCGATCGCCGCGTCGGCCTCTCTCTCTTTGGCGTGCTAATCTTGAGCAGAGGACCCTCGTCGTCGGAGCCTCGCAGCTGCAACAGTTGCAACTGGAATGCAATATTTCGGTGTTGCGATGAAGAGGGCGACGAGTGGTGCAAATCCAACGAGCTCTGCGAGTTGCCGTCCGAGTCTGAAAACACCACGAAATCTTCTGGCGTCAGTGGCGTGATTGTCATTGACGACGAGTTTAGTATAGGCAACTTGGGCGGCTCCTCATGGGACCCGATGCTTGACGAAGGTGAGCTCCGCCTGGTGCTATTGGCATCGCCATTCGACGGTGATGATTCGTGCGACATGTCTGTGTATCTCTCTCTGTATGTATTTCTGTAAATGTCTCTGTGTCTGTGTCTTTGTGTCTGTGTCTATGTCTCTCTGTCTATGTCTATGTGTCTCTCTATAGGTATATCTGTACCTTGATGGTGGGTATCACTTGCTACTCCCCGCTTTGTTATGGTTCACACTCTCAAGTACTCTCTACTCATTCTCCAAAAAAAAAAAAAAAATGTTGAGAACTTTTTTTTGGCACCTTGGATCTGTCCACCATTTAGTGAAGCCGACGCCAAGAAGCCAACCACAATGTCGACATTGAAGCAGCAGAAGGAGCAATTTGTGAGCGATTTGCTCGGTGGGTCCATTGAGGAGATCTACCTTGTCACCAGCGTGGCATTGACTGCATACTTGTCCTTCCGCTTATTGAACCAGTCCTTGTTTGTTTACGACTTTATACTAAATGTGTTGACGATATTGGCAAGCATAACCCTATACTCCAACGCCCCCAGATTGCTACACACTGTGGTTATTGTCCCCTCCGTGCTTGTTTACTTGCTCAACCATAGGGAAGAAAGGAGCAAGAAGGTTCCGGAGAAGAAGGAGCTTTTGCCCCGGAAATCGTTTATAACCGCGTACAGAGCGCACATGTTGATCTTGACCAACTTGGCTATTCTCGCCGTTGATTTCAAGGTGTTTCCTCGAAGATTTGCCAAGGTTGAAACGTGGGGCACCTCGATGATGGACCTCGGCGTCGGTTCATTTGTGTTTTCCATGGGGTTGGTGAGCGCTCGGACTTTGATCAAGAACAACACCGCCTACAGGTTTGATTTGGCGTCGTACTTGCGAACCGTCCGCCATGGCTTGGCCAAAAGCATTCCGTTGTTGATATTGGGGGCTGTGCGGCTCATTAGCGTCAAGCAGTTGGACTACCAGGAACACGTCACGGAATACGGCATCCACTGGAACTTTTTCATCACCTTGGGCTTGCTTCCAGTGTTTTTGGGCGTTTTGGACCCCATCTTGCGGCAGTTTCCGCGCGCCTTGGTGGCGTTTGTGGTGTTGGTCGCGTACGAGGTTGCCCTCCACCGCGGTGGCTTGCTACGGTTTATCTTGACATCGGGGAACCGGTTGGAAACCATAGTCACAATGAACAAGGAGGGAATCTTTTCGTTTATTGGATACTTTTGCATATTCTTGTTTGGACAGTCGTTTGGCTCGTTTGTCTTGACCAACTACAAGACCAGAAACAACTTGATCAGCATCAGCAAAGAAAAAGCCAAGAGACGGAGCTGGCTAGCAGTTTCTACAACTACGGGACTCGTTATTGCCACAGTTTTTTACCACGCCGCCTTTTCGGTTGTGCAAAACAGCTCCTACTTTTCCAGCATCTCGCGGAGGTTGGCCAACCTCCCCTACGTGTTGTGGGTTGTGTCGTACAATGCCACGATTTTGTTGGGCTACAACCTCATTGACGTGTTGGTTCCTGGAAGCATCACTTCCTACTTGTTGGAGTCAACAAACAACAATGGGCTCTTGGTATTCTTGGTGGCCAACTTGTTGACGGGGTTGGTCAACATGACTATTAATACGTTGGAGTGTGACCACAAGGTTGCATTTGGCATTTTGGTCGTTTACGCGTCGGTTTTGAGCGGCATTGTGATTGGCCTCAACAAAAGAGGTATCTATATAAAGTTGTAAACGGGGTTGGCAGATATGGTACCGTTGTGGTACCGTTGTATAGCTTTGGGCTAAGGTGGGGGTGTAGTGGTTGCAATCACGAGACTACAATGGAAATACTGCTCAACAATCTTTTGTAGCAATTTGCCACAGCACTCACCGGGAACGAGGGAGAAACCAAAGAAGAAGAAGAAAAAAAAAAAAAAAAAAAAACACCGCACGCCCAGAACAAAAGTGCGATTAGAAACACTTTCCCTCTCCCCTTCACCTTTCCCCTTCCCCTTCTCCCAGTTTCCCCCCAAGTAGCAAAACTAATCCACCCACAATGGCTTCCCCTGCTCCGTCGTCATCATCATCGTCGTCGTCGTCGCCTTCTTCTTCTTCTTCGGCGGCGCCCGCTTCTTGGACATCTTTTCTCAAGTCCATTACGTCATTCAATGGGGACTTGTCGTCACTAACTGCACCACCCTTTATCTTATCACCCACTTCGCTCGTTGAGTACTCGCAATATTGGGCCGAGCACCCCGACTTGTTTGTTGCGCCAAACTTGTTGAGGGCCAGCACCGATGACAAGACTGAGGTTGAGGCAATGGCGTTGAAGCGTATGATTGCCGTCACCAAATGGTTCATCTCCACCTTGAAGTCGCAGTACTGCTCCAGAAACGAGTCCATGGGCAGTGAAAAGAAACCATTGAACCCGTTCCTTGGCGAGGTGTTTGTTGGTAAGTGGGAAGGCGGCGAGGAATATGGCGAGACGGTGTTGTTGAGTGAACAGGTTTCCCACCACCCACCAGTGACTGCTTACGCAATCAAGAATAAAAAGCACAATGTCGTGTTGCAGGGGTACAATGGCATCACCAGCACCATTTCAACCACATCGATCAACATCAAGCAGTACGGCCACGCCCTCTTGGAATTCCAAGAGTTGAAGGAGTCGTACTTGTGCACTTTGCCACCATTGCACATTGAAGGGTTGATCACCGCCTCCCCCTTTGTCGAATTGGAAGGGACGTCGTATATCCAATCGTGCAACGGGTTCATTGCTGTTATTGAGTATTCCGGCAGAGGCTGGGTCACGGGCAAGAAGAATACATTCAAGGCCCGGGTGTACCCCGACTCGTTGGCGTCGTCCAACAAGGAGAATGCGCTTGTCACGATTTCGGGCCAGTGGTCGGGCAAGTCGTACATCACCAAGGGGTCGTCTACTCCCTCGAGCTCCAAGGGCCACGACTTGTTTTACGACGCCTCGGCTGTCCCGGCCCAGCACTTGACGGTCAAGCCCGTGAGCAAGCAGCACCCCTTGGAATCCAGAAGAGCGTGGGAAAAGGTGGCTGAAGCAGTTAGGGTTGGCGACTACAACTTGATCCACGCGGAAAAGTCCAAAATTGAAAATGAGCAGCGGGAGTTGAGAAAGAAGGAAAAGGAGGCCGACGCACCATGGCAAACCAGGTGGTTCGACAAGGTTGACTATATCGGCAACGAGGAGGGTGAGCCCAAGTTGGATGCATTCACCACATTGACCAACTTGGCCAACTTGTCCATCCACAATGCTCCTAGTGGGTCGTTGAAAAAGTCGAAGTACGACCAGGGCGAGGCCAAGCACTGGAGGTTTAGCCTCGACAAGTGGCAGGGTGAGCACGAAATTGAACTTTGAGTAAAGAGCATAAAAGTGTAGGAGGGGTACAGAGGGTAAAGAGCTGTCGGAAAAAGAGCAGACGGCTTTCAGCCCAAAGAAGTGGTGCTGGGTTTTTTTTAATTTGAATAAACTTATACCCGTATACGACTGGTGTATATTTGAGTTTGTGTGATTGTAATCGTAATCGTAATCATAATCGCAATCGCAGCAGCAGCAACAGCAGTTGTTGTTCTAGGGCTTGTCACGTGCAAGTATTAAAAATCGGGCTTGCAAATGCAGTAATTTTTCTTTTCGTTGATGCGACGCAGTTGCGCACACACACACACACACACACACCAAGATTAGTCAAAAAAAATTCGTACGGTAATTCTTCAATACAGACAACCAAGGTTAATATCATCTACAATGGCTGAATCACACAGATGTATGTTCAAACAGAATGAACTGAAGGGTTTGAAAGAGAGACAAGAAAGCAAAAAGATGTTTTGAAAAGAAAGAACGGAAGGGCCTCCTCTTTGTCGTCCTTTGTCAGACTCCAATGTCACCAACAACACCAAGTTTGTCCAACAACTACAAAACATGTGTCGAGCGTGTGCCAGTCTTGGGCACCCAAAACGGTACAGCATGCGATACACATGACAAGTCTGAGGGCGAAGCAACCCCCTTGCTTCCTGGCCACTTGTGTTCATCTTTTCATTACCATGTCTTTTTTTTCACTATCTGGAAAACCAATCAGACACCAAATGCAAATGCAAATACTAACTTTCTATTTCTAGTATACGTTAAGGGTAAGCACATTTCCTACCAACGTTCCAAGAGTGTCACCAACCCAAACGTGTCGTTGATCCAGATCGAAGGTGTTGCCACCCCTCAAGATGCCAAGTTCTACTTGGGTAAGAGAATTGCCTACGTCTACAGAGCTTCCAAGGAGGTCAGAGGCTCCAAGATCAGAGTCATCTGGGGTAAGGTCACCAGAACCCACGGTAACAACGGTTTGGTCAGAGCCAACTTCAAGAAGAACTTGCCACCAAAGACTTTTGGTGCTTCTGTCAGAATCATGTTGTATCCATCTAACATTTAAACGAGGGAGAAAGAGAATGTTTGTATAATAGGTTTTCGTGGCTTTCTTTAACCATAATAAATGAGGCTAACTTTTATGTCCAGACTGTTTAGTAGACTTGAATGCATAATATTATAAAGGAACCATGGTGTAGATTTTATCCTTACCTGTTCAAAATCTCTCTACTCACTTGCTTGCCAAAGACAATGCATTCAAGGAGGGACGAGCCGCCGAGCCTGTTTCCCCCGTGCAATCCGCCGCTAACTTCGCCAACTGCAAAAAGATTGGCAATAATTTCGTTGTCCTTGGTAATCACTCTGCCACTAGTGTCGATCTTGATTCCGCCCATCGAAAAGTGAAGCACCGGTGTTGTTACACCATAGTACAAGTCGTCTTCAAAGGCATGGCCAAACGCAGACCTCCCAAACACGTCGTTGTTCTGCTCAATGGCCGCGTTGTACGACTCGAGCTCGGCCTTCAATGCACCAACACTCACGTCGAGCTCAGGGTTCAACTGCTTCAACAACGCCACCAACCCATCCAAGCCACCTCTTTGCAATAGTTTCTGCGACTCATAAAACTTTACATGCGATTTTGCCTTGGCGGCATCCTTGGCATTAACCACCAACACCGAGACAGCGGTGTTTGGGTCCAACCCAAGTTGGTTGCCCGCCCCGACCCTACAGTTTTGCAAAATCAGCTCCGTCTCGGCGTCCCTGGTGCTCAACTCGTTGCCGAATCTGGCCCCGGTAACTGGCGATAGCAAGATCCCGCCAATGCCCCGCATGACCTCGCCGCACAAAAACTTACACGCTTCGTTTGGGTTGTCCAATTTGACCCATCCCGTGGGGTGCACCTGCACCTGATCCATGTGCACGAGCTGGGCATTGACGTCCCTCTCGGCAATCTTGACCCCATCCCCCGTCGTCTGTGCGCCATTAGAGGAGGGAAAGTGCACCAAATCCGGTCTGTACCGCTGCAAAAGCGAATCGGGCTCGCCAATGTCGGCCGAGAACCCGCCCGTGGCAAGGACAACGTTGGATGCAAAAAGCCGAGTATTGCCGTTGTACTCGACCCCAGCCACTTTGCCATCGGACACAATGAGCTTGCTGAGCTTGGCTTCTTTCAAAACGGTGACGTGATCGCCGTATTCGTCCAATTTCTTGGTCAACGCCGAGATGATGGCGTACCCCGGTGGTAGTGGGCCGCTTCCTCGATGCGTGCGGGCAAACGAGTGGCCGCCGAGTCGAGACACGCTGGACAAGTCGACTTTTTGCTCGTCAACAAGCCAGCAAATGGCGTCGTGGGAATTTTCGGTGAGCACCTTCGCCAACCCCTCGTGGGTCAAGCCCTTGCCTGACAGTAGCGTGTCTTTGTAAAAGGCAGCCACCGAATCGGCTTCTTGCTGAAACTTTGTGGGGACGCCGTTGATCCCTGAGCTGGCTTTGATGGAATTGCCCCCCAAACTCTTGGTCTTTTCCAACAACGTGACGTTGCACCCATTTCGAAGCAACTCGAGCGTCGTGGTTAGCCCCGCAAGCCCGCTCCCAACGACAATGGTGTCGCAAGCGTGGGTCATTGCCGTTTTGGTCAACCACCGATTGATGATGTGCAACAGAAACAAGGTGATACCTATGAGTAATAGGTATCTGCGGAAAGTGGTGGGGAAATGAATTGTGGATATAAAGGACGTGTCCCTTTGGCAGTTGATTTTATCAGATGCCAACGAAGCAGCATGAGTGGTACCACTTTCTTTTGATGGGATGCAGCCACTAGAAAGGGGTTCATGGTTATGGGACACGACTTTGGGATGCACGCACGTGACCAGTAGTAGTATGGAGAATATATATATATACATAATAATTCATCGCCACAAAAAAGAAAAAAAACCAATTACCAATCAATCATATTACCAACCAGACAGCGAAACCCCCACCAATGCTACACCTTAATCCAAAACTACATCCCGATACAAAGAATAGGCAGTTCAAATTTGAGCCGTTCTTGCGACAGGAACACAACTTTGGCCTAGATCCCGACCGGCCCGTTTGCACGTTTTACAACTCTTTCAAGGGCGCGTCGTCATGTCCCAATGGGAACGACTGTCCCAACAAACACGTATCCTCGTCATTCCTGAACAAGATTGTGTGCAAGCATTGGCTCCGGGGGCTTTGCAAAAAGGGCGACCATTGCGAGTTTCTCCATGAGTACAACTTGCGCAAGATGCCCGAGTGCTTGTTTTACACCAAGAACGGGTTCTGCACCCAAACGGCCGAGTGCTTGTACCAGCACATTGACCCCCAGAGCAAGATACCGGAATGTATAATGTATTCCCAGGGTTTCTGCCCCGAGGGGCCCACATGCAAGAATAGGCATGTGAGGAGGATGTTGTGTCCCTTGTACTTGAGTGGGTTCTGTCCCAAAGGTCCCGAGTGCGAGTACACGCATCCAAAGTTTGACGGTATCAATTTGAAGTTGAGAATAAAGCCGGACCCAGTGAAGCTCACATTTACATAGGTGCATGGATGCGCCTATGTGTGTGTAGAGGATGGCCCTAGGTTTTTAGTAATGACATATATATATATATGTGTGTGTGTGTAGAGGATGGCCCTAGGTTTTTAGTAATGACAAATATATATATATGTGTGTGTGTGTGTGTAGAAGAATACATTTACCTTCTATACTTTCGTAACTGGTTTCTCTCCTGCGGCGTCAACACCCAATTCATCCCCACCCCATCTCCATCGTTGTCGTCGTCGTCGTCGTCGTCGTTGCCGTTGCCGCCGCTGCCGTCGCTTGTTCGTGGGCGGTTGCTCTCGTCGTATTCCTCGTCGTCCATGCCAACCAACAACACCATCTGGGTGATTCTGACAAACTTTTCCCGCAACGGATAATTGTCCTCGCACACCTCGCTGATAAGGTACGACATGTCCTTTTCCAATTTGATGGATCCCAACTCGTTGATTCCAAACTTTCGCAACACCGCCAAGAGCTTCTTTTCGAGCAAATTGGCAAGGTTAACCACCAACAACCGTAGCAATTTTCCATACAACGTCTTGTGTAGGGTTTGCAAGTACGGTTTCACCAAGGATTGCCAATTGTGGGTGAATTTGATAAGCGATGCTGGCTCGCTGAGGGCCGACTGCGAGTAGACAATAAAGCTGCTGTCGTTCCCCTCGTTCAAGAAATCATTCACCACCCCAACTAGTCTCACCTTCATCGATTGGTTGTACAAATTAACCAAACTTTCAGACACCACCTTGTTACTAACGGCCATAAACTTGTCGAGGAAATCGTGCTTCAAAATGACTTCGATCTTGTCGCGGTCTTTGCCAAAGGGGAAATTGCCTTTCAAGTAGTTTTGGTTCCTGGTGATGTTGTCAAACACTTTGGAAAAGTATTCCTGTGCCACCGCAAGGGTGTTGAGGTAGATGATAAAGTTTAACAACTTGGCATTGTTTGTCCCGCTGCCAGCCTGCAAGCCACCGACTCCAGTACTCACCACGCTTCCAAGCGCGGTTGAGGCGCCTTTCAAAAAGCCCATTGACCCCGGGTCAGGAGTGCTGCTTCTTGACGCCCGCGGGCTTGTGGTTTCCGCCGCTTGTTGCTGGGTGATTAGCGACAACGTCTGGTTATACCTCGGCTGGTTGTCGTTGAGGTTCTTGATAAAGAATCCATTGATAAGATCCATTTGGACCACCCGGTAGCTCTCGTTGATGAAATCTTTGACGGACGAGGGTATGCCTGACTCGATAACGTTACGGATCGTGTTGTTCAACACGAGCGTGACGTCTTCAATCACCGACGACACCGGCACATGCTCGGGGGGCTTGGATTTCCCTCCCCCCGTAGCCAACAAGTAGGGCTCCAACAGCGCTAGCTCCTCAATGGTTATTGCCTTTTCCAACGACCTCCTAAAGTAGAACTTGTACAATTTCTCAAACGATGGCAACAACTCGACGTTGATTTTGCGCGTAAAACTCGAGTTTGTGATCAACTCGGGCAACGACAACAACTCTTGGTTGGCGTTCGGGCTGAAATATTTCACGGTGATGAACTTGCAGTACATTGACCAGTGGTGGAAAATCGACGCCAATTCCTGGATCAAGTCGCCGATTGTTTTGAGGGGCAAGACATCCACCTCCTCAAAGCTGGTTCGTTCGGGGCTTGATTCGTTCATGCCGGCTAGTCTTTTGCTCAACACGGGGAAGCCATACAATGCAATGTCCTGAAAGCACTTGTCAAACCTTCGAAGATCGTACAACGTGTCGGCAATGATCCCGACCTGCAAGTCAATCTCCCGCTGGATCTTGGTAATGACGTAGGTCAACGCGGTTGGGTAGGTGGCGGAATAGTGTTTCTTGATCAACGGGCCATGCTGCGAGAGCATCATGCTGATGCTTTCAAACAACTGCATGGTGATGGTGGCAAACGTCCCCAGTTTCAATTCGCTGGCACTGACATTGTTTGTTCTTTGGATCAAGCCCTTTGAGGTCTCGTTGATAATCTCGCAGATAAAGCGCGAGTAGCAGTTCAACCCCACCTCTTCTTGGCTGATCAAGGGGAATAGCTGAAAGTACTTGGTCAACTGCTCAACGTTTCGTGCCTTGGCAGCTTCGTTGAACAGGTCTTTGAACACGGCAGTGAGGGCATCCACCCATTTCCCAATAGCCACATTGGGCAGTTCGGGGATGTCGGAAGACGGAATGACAACGGAGGCAAACTTGCCACTAATGAGATCTGGCGACAACTTGCTGGTGATGGTGTGTATGCACTGCGCCGCTAGGACCCAGTTCTTGTGCTCAATGGCATAATGCGCCTGGTTGATGTTGTTTTTGAGCAACTGGACGTCTTCCACGTACTTCAATGTCTGGTTAACGTTGCCAATCTCTTGGTCGAGCGACTTAATCTTGAATGTGAGCGAGTGGCCCAAGTCGTTGGCGTTTTGGAAAAGCAGCGACAACTCGTTGGAGCTGCTGATGGTGGATGAAAGCTTGGTGGCGCGCATCAACTCGATGTTGGTGATATCCTGCTGCATCTTTTTCGAGTGCAATGTGGTGTATGCGTGCAAGTCGCTGTCGAGCAGGTGTATGGAGCTGTCGATCTGTTCAATGAGTTGGTACAAGTCATTGGGGTTGGTGGCCGCCAAGTACGCTTGTTTGAGCTTCACCACCTGGCTCTCTATCTCGGCCTCGTTCAAATTGAAGGAGTCTTGCCGCGAGTAAGGTCGGCTCATCTATGCTGAGTGCCTGGGGTGGTGTGTGTTGTGGTTGGTTGGTTGTCCAGGTGCCGAAAATTTCGGGTGCTGTTATTATAGAGAGTTTTCGTTTTCGTTTTCGGATTCGTTTTCGTTTTCGGATTCGTTTTCGTTTTCAAATTCGTTTTTTTTTATATATCCTTCACTAGCAAATCAAATACACATGTGCTAAAAGCTAAACTCAATGCTCTAAGCTAAAGCACCCATTGGGTCATAGTATGGCAACGTGACATACTCCTTGGACTTCCAGATATCATACAATTTCTTGCCAGAGTATTTCTTGCTGGTAACAATCTGGAAAACATACTCGTCAAACCATTCGTCAGACATCAAGAACCAGCCCTTGTCGCCGCTGGCATCGCCCCACGAGTTTTCAATCTTCCATCTCACCGGCTTGTTGGTGAGTGGGTCAATGTGCACTCCCCTGATGACCATGGCGTGCGTCATCGACGAAGAGCCTGTTCTCAATCTGTCGGCCTTCTTGATGTCGAGGTTAAAGTCAAACGCCGGTTTAAAGTCGTATGCCGTGGTGTCCAAGATACCCGTGTCGCGGTCGCAAAACTTGCCCACATCGGAACCGAAAAAGATGGGCTCGTCGTCCTTCAACATCTTGATGGCAATGTCCTTAATCTCGCCAATTTCTGCATTGACATACTCAATGGGCTTGCCGCCAAAAATGTTGTTCAACCGGTCAACGGTGTACAACGTGTCAAACTTGTTTCTGGGGTCGTGGATCAACGAAAAGTGCTCGGCGGCGTCGTACCTGACGTGCGTCTTGTAAAAGTCCAATGGCGTGGTCTTGAAGTGCTTGTGCTTTCCGTCCTTGTCCTTAAACTCCCACACAAACTCGTCCGTTGCCTTGGGTGGAGTGCCAACTGTAAGCGCAATGGTGTTGTAGATTGTTCTCGTGGCCCCCAACTTGAACGACTTGATCACAGCAGGAGGAGCTTTCTCTCTAACCAACCGTCTAATAACCAATGCGTACTCCCGGAGCTTCTCGGTCAAAATGTGGTTCAAAAAGGAACTGGACGTGGACTGGGCATTGTCGGGGAAAACCTCTTGCGGAACCAACCCGTACTTGGACACCAAGTTGACAATCATGTCCCATTGGCCGCCGTCATTGACGGGGGCTTGCAACAAGTAGTGGACCAAACGGGACTCGATATCCTCATCTGCTGTATCCTCAATGTTTTCCAAAAAAAAGTTTGCCTTTTCCAACTTGTCGTAAAAGTACAAGTATGCCTGCGACACCTGGAACTCGTCCTCCTTCAAGTTGTAGTTCTTGATGACTTGGGTTCTAAACACATTGCTGGAGGCAAAGATCCAGCATCTCCCAGAAGACTTTTGGTTGTTGAAAAAGGAGGGAGACCCAATCGTGCCAACACTAACGTTGAACAAGTACCGTCCCTTCAACTTTGTTTCCGGGTCCGACTTGGCAACAATGCTTTCAATCGTGTTTTTTGCCAATGCATTTTGCGTCAACACGTTCTTGGTTTGGCCACGGAAATCCTCTTCCCACGAGTTTAACGTCTTGTGCGAGATTGGGTTGGCAATGTCGGAATCGGCAGTATTGATGCTGATAGCGTCAAAGTCTTTGAACAAGTGAGCATAGTCGTTGGCGTAGCTTTGCTTTTCATTGGTGATCTCATTGTGGGTGCTGGCTGCAGCAGCAGCAGCAGAAGCGTCCTTCTTTACTGGTTTGGAAGTAGATGAACCCATAATTGGTGGAGTAGTAAATCCATCTATGGAGAGAACTTTCCTCCCCCTTTATATGTACTTATCTACCTTATCTCCTATTTTTTTGGAGCCTCACGCACCCCCTTTCTGATTATGTGGCGTCAGCGGAACTAAACAATTCCGCGTCTGGTAACCACTGGGGTGGATTGTCTTTTGCAAACAAGGGCCACAGTTGACAAGGAATCCATACAATACAGTACAATACAATACAATACAAAGCCTATAGGTCTGTCTCCCTAAGCCAATGCACCCATTGGGTCGTAGTACGGCAACGTGATATACTCTTTGCTCTGCCAGAGGTCATGCAACTCCTTACCCGCATACTTTTCTGAAGTGACAATCTGGAACACGTACTCGTCAAACCACTCGTCAGTCATCATATACCATCCTTTCCGGCCGCTTTCATCACCCCACGAGTTTTCAATCTTCCACCTCACCGGCTTGCTCGTGATTGGGTCAATGTGCACTCCGGTGATGACCATGGCGTGCGTCATCAACGAAGACCCGGTTTTCAACCGATCACTCTTGCTGAGACCAAGGTCAAAGTCAAAGGCGGCGGGGTAGTTGTATGCCGTGGTGTCCAAAATCCCCGTCTTTTTGTCGCAAAACTTGCCCACATCAGACCCAAAAAAGATGGGCTCGTTGTCTTTCAACATCTTGATGGCCACCTGCTTCATTTCGTCAATCGCAACATTGACATACTCAATGGGCTTGCCCCCGTACACATTGTTCAATCTGTCAACCGTGTACAATTTGTGGTATGCGTTTCTTGGGTCGTGGATCAAGGAGTACCGCTGGGTGACGTCGTACTTGACGTGCGTCTGGTAAAAGTCCATAGGGTTGGTTTTGTAAAAGTGGCAGTGTCCATCCTTGTCCTTAAACTCCCACACAAACTCGTCCGTTGGCTTTGGCGGGGTGCCAAGAGCCAAAGCGAGGGTCTTGTAAATGGTTCTGGTGGCAGCGGCCTTGAACGCCTTGACAATGTCGGCAGAAGCCCCCTCCTTGACCATTTGCCGAATCGACAAGGCAAATTCGCGGAGCTTTTCGGTAACAACGTAGTTCAACTTGGATGTGGATGTGGACTGGGCATTGTCGGGAAACACTTCGTGCGGCACCAACCCGTACTTGGCCACCAAGTTAACAATCATGTCCCATTGACCGCCGTCTTGGACGGGGGCTTGTAACAAAAAGCTGACCAACCTCGAGTCCAACTCCTCATCAACGGTATCCTCAATGTTTTCCAACAAGAAATTGGCCTTTTCCAACTTGTCGTAAAAGAACAAGTACGATTGGGAAAGCTGAAACTCGTCATCCTTCAAGTTGTAGTTTTTGATAACGTGGGCGCGAAAGACGTTGCACGACGCAAAGATCCAGCATCTCCCGGAGGACTTTTGGTTATTGTTGCAGCTGGTGGATCCAATGGTTTCAACGGTTGTGTTGAACAAGTACCGGTCCTTTTGCAGCGCCGCGGTAACTGGTTTGGCAACAACGTTTTCGATGGGGGACTTGGCCAATGCTCCCTGGGCCAAAATGTTTTTCGAGCTGGCGTAGAAATCGTCTTCCCATGAGTTTAACGAGGTGGCGGAAATGGGGTTCTCGTCGGTGGTGATGGTTAATTTGTCAAACTTGACGTCCAAGCCATCAAAGTACTTGGCAAATGCGGGGGCATGGGTCTTTTCGTGAGCAATTTCCTGGTGGGCTGACTTCATTGCGTGCTAGTGATGATGAATGGAAACAATATGTTTCTTTGTAAACTTTCCAAAAAGGGACTTTGGCTTCTTATATATATATATATATATATGGGGACGGGTGCCGAACGAGCGGGTGGCATTACGATGTAGGAGCACTGGCCCAGAATTCCGTTGCCCAGCACAATAACCCAAGTCAAAACGCGGAATCAAACCAGTTTTTCTTGTTGTTATTGTAGTTTTGTTTTGTTCTTTTTCTTTTGGTTCGTCTGGGTTGTATTCCTTTCCTCTTCTCTTCTTTTCATCGTTTGACTCGAGTCATGGAGCATGGATCATAAACAGTATGGTATCTAAGCAGCACCGCTCTGGATTATCAGCCCAGCGTGTTTGAATGGAACCCAACTACTTTTTTGTGTTGCTTTTTTTGTTACTTTTTTGTGTTGCTTTCTTTTGTGTAATTTCTTTCGAAAGCGCTACTTGACGTTATATCTACTGGCCCTTGTTCATGGCCTCTCTTTCCTGCTTAAACTTTGTCGTCCTGTCTCTAACTCTGGGCTTCTTGGTCCTCCCCTTGAGGCCCTTTATTCCAGCAACACGAGACCCCTTTTGTGCTCTCTCGCCTTCTATGATAACCTTTTTGTTCTTGCCAACGGTGCTTCTATCGGCTTTGCCCAACACAGTTTGTGCTCTTCCCAACTTTGTCTTTTGGGCATCACTCAACTGCCGGGCCCCACCCGCATTCCTTGCCTTCCCTCTAACATTGTCGATATGGTTGGGCGACATTGCTGAAGGCTTTGTGTGTGACTTGGCTCTGGAGATCCGCAACTTGCGGCTCTTGGCGGCCATGGGCTTATCGTTCAACAACAACGCCTTGTTCACAGACAACGTGTCCTTGAACTGCACCAATGCAAACCCCTTGCCCAAATTGGTCTTGGAGTCACGGATAATCCGTACCGACTCAACGTCGTTGGACAACTTGTCGTTAAAGTACTTCCACAACGTTTCTTCCTGCTCCTCAAAGTCGAGGTTGCCAACAAAGATTGTCCTTCTGTTGTCCTTGGCTGCCGGGTGCGCCACATGGTCAACGCGTAAATGGTGGTCCTGGAAAACGGTGCCGTTGATTTGCTTGGCCGACAACGACGCTGGCTTTTCCTTAAACACGACATAGGCATTTATCGAGTCTCTGGACTTGTGCAATGACTTTCTGGCAAATGCCACCTTTCGGGGCAAGTTTTCATCAAAGGATATGGATCTGAACCTTACCGAATCGATTTTCCCGTGCTGCTTAAAGAGGTTCTTGAATGCCTTTTCCAAATGCTTGGATGTGACAACGTCGGCGGGGACATTGCCAACAAAAACGGTTCTTTCTGCCTTTTCCAACTCAGACTCCTTCAAGTCAATAGCCTTGGCCGTGGTTGACCGTTCCTTTCCCTCCTTGGTTGTGGCGGTTTGATCTTCTTCTTTGGGTGCTGCACCTGCTGCTTCGGCTGCACCTGCTTCGGGTTGGTCTTCTCTCAACAATTTGTCAAAATACCTGGCTTCCAAATCGTCGTTGGCATCGGTTTTCTTTTTCTTCTTGAGCGGTTCCTCCTCCTCATCCTCTTCTTCCTCATCTTCAGAGCTTACATTTTCCTCATCTTCCTCTACCTCGTCGTCATCTTCCTCTTCATCTTCCTCTTCATCTTCCTCTTCTTCTTCTTCTTTCACCTCTCTTTCGGGAATATTAATAACGGTTCTCTTACCGGGTACTTGTTCCCTTGACACTGGTCCGTCCGCAGAGTTCTTGAACAAACTCTCAACAGACTCGTCTACTTTGGCCTTGCCAAACAATGACGAGAAACTAGACATTGCGATGGTGGTGGTGGTGGTGGAGAAAAGGTTGTGAGATGAGCCAAATGAGAAGAGGAAGAAAAAAAAATTTTGGAGATTGATTTTGTAGATTTGGCGGCAACACCAGCAGAGAGTTGACAAGGAACTAGCTTTGTCCACAAGCATGAGATGGGAATTGCTCCACTCTCTATTCATCAAATGCCCGTCTGCCAGTCGTGTGGGTCCATAGGTATTAGCCTGGCCAAGCACCTCATGCACTCTCCCCCCTCTCCCCCCGTCTCTAGCCATGGCTTCTTCGCCGTTCCCTTAAAAAAGAACGTCGCTACCCTTGACAATTTACATTCATCTTATGAGAACCAGAGCCTTCTGCCCAGGGCCAGCCGTTGTTGTGTCAGCACTATATCATTATAGCTCACCACCATCACCATCACCACCAGTTGTTTGCACTTTTTCAGCAACGGGACACTACCTCTCCCTCTCTCTCTTTCTTTCTTTTCCCCCCACCCATAACGAGGGGGAGAAGGAGGAAGGAGGAAGGGGGGGGGGAAAGTTTCTCTCTCTTGAATTTTTCTGAGGCTTCGCCTGTCAACCAACTTCCACTCATCAACCAGCTACAACAACCAATAAGCACCAGACACGTGCGCCACTGGCTACACCATCCCACGAGCACGACAACAACAACGACAAGCACCAGACCACGATCCCCGTGACTGAACCACCACTTATAGACAACAAAGAATCAGCAAAGAAAGAAAAAAAAGAAAACTGGAAAGTCATTTAATCAAAACCAAAACTTATGGCCGAAGAAATAATAGAGCACACTACGAAATCAGCCGTCGTTTCAAACGTGGACGAGGACCAGGCAAACGCCACGTTGGGGAGGGAGTCTCCCTTGACCGATATAGCCACATCGCCGCCCCCGTTTGACTTGTCGTTGAGAGAGCCCGATGCCGACCTTGACCTTCTGGCGGGAATCACGTCGTCGCTCAATGGCCGAAAAGACTCGTTGGAAAGCTCGGAGTTGAGTGACTTGGACGAGGACAATTCTGAGGCAGAAACCGACAAGATGGACTTTTTGGATGACCAAGACGAGGGAGAGCCCAGCGAGAATGCGTCGGACCTCAACACATTGTCGAAATTGACCGAGTTGGCGAGGTTGAGAGGTGTTGACTCGGACTCGGGGGACGACAATGAGTATGAAAACGGCAAGGTGGAAAACAAAAAGAGAGTTTCCGAAGATGATGATGAGGAGGAGGAGGAGGAGAGGAAGAAGAAGAAGAAGGATTCTGACACCAAGAGGCACAAGTTGGATGAGGGTGTGGCGGAGGAAGAGTCCGTCGTGGCTATCCAGGAACCTATACATGCAGTGGAAGCACCGTTGAATGATGACGAGAACGAAGCCGAGGCAGAAGATGACGAGGATGACGAAGGGGAAGCTGAAGCTGAAGCCGATGAAGCCGATGCGGCTGATGTTGCCGACGACAAAGTTGAGCAGGTTGAGCATGAAGAAGTAGAGGAAGAGCCAAGTGTTGACCTTAATGAGCAAAGAAAGTTGGCGATTGAAGAGCTTGTTTCGATTGAGTCGAGTTTTGCCGAGTTGCGGGACAAGCTATATCAAAACAAATTGTCACTACTAGAACGAGAGCTACAATTGTGCTTGGAGGGATCGCACCCGGAATTGTCCAAAATATACTACAAAGTCAACCTGTTTTATCAAGACAGTCTCAAATTGGCCAACTCCAACTTGTCGTATAAACTCAAATGCATTGATAAGGAGACGGTTGCCTCGCGAACGTTTATCCATCAAGATTTCCTCAAGAACCTCATGGAGATGAAGAATGAGATGATTACGGAAACAACCTCGCTATGGTACAAGATCAACAAGGAACGGAACCAGCTCGACCAGATTGTCCCCGATTTCAGTTTTGCTGCCATACCAAGTACTCCAGACGACGGTCTTTTGGAAGAGGGCACGCCGCTGTTGACAAAGAAGGCAGCAAAGCAAAACGCATTGATTGAGCTAGTGCAGCAGCGCAACAGTATAAATGAGCAATTGGGGGTGTTGAATGGGCTAGTTGAGTACTATGGATTCCCTGCTGCCGTCGGGTCCACCCTCACAGAGTCATCATCCACTTATTCTGAGGAGCTCTTGTTGAAGCGAGCTTCTGACGATGAGATTAAAGAGGATTTACAAGCAATGGGTATAGCCATATAGAATATACTAGGTTCTTGGCGTTGTTGTTGTTGGCGCTTGGCGTTGGCGTTAGCGTTGTTATTGGCGGTGTCTTTTTTTTTTGTAAAGCAAGCACGACTATGATTTTAACAACGCGAGTAAAAGCGAGCGGGAAAGAATGAGAGCGAGACTGAGACAAAGACAGAAAGAGAGAGAAAAAAATACCATACACAAGTAAACAGGCTGTACATATCAATTCGCAAGTTCCTCCAATCCCAATGGTTGAAGTTTCTCTTACAGTTGGTAAATTGGATGCCTCGTTGGCATTGCTTTTGACCCAGGACCACCACTTGATTGAGTTTCCTACGATTTTGTTGCCCAATGGCGTCAAGGCCGGTTCCATCGTCAAGATCAAGTGTGACCAAGATTTGAAATCGGAGGAGCAAGAAGCCCGGAAGTTCCAGCAGATCCAGGATGAGATATTAAACACATTTGCCACCAACTTGCCGCAACCGCCCAAACTCCGGACCAAGAATGTCACGCAAACGTCTTGTGTGCTCGAGTGGGACACGTTGGACTTGGGCACCGCCACGCTCAAGAATTTGATTCTCTACAAGGACGGCAAGAAGCTCGGATCCATCCCCCAGCCATTGACAAACAAGACGAGCAAGCTCTCGGGTTTACCCATTGACAAGGCGTTCAAGTTTCAATTGAGACTCGACACCACCGCGGGGACATACCTCTCTGACGAAATCGAGGTTACAACGCACAAAATGACTGACTTGTCGGGGATCACTGTGTGCCTTGGCGACTTTGCTTCGAACGACCAGTTTACCAAGGACGACATTGAAGAGACGTTGAAGATTATGGGGGCCAAGCATCCGGCGCAGACCCAGGTCAAGGTGGACACGACGCATTTCCTCTGCACCCGCGAGAACAAGTCGAACCCCGAGTATGTCAGAGCCAGCGACATGAACATCCCGATAATAAGACCCGAATGGTTGAAGGCGTGTGAAAGAGAGAGGCGAATTGTAGGGGTCCGGGACTTTTACGTCAAGGACTGTGTGTTGCCTGACTTGTTTGCCAAGAACTATTGGGGTAACAAGCAGGCCAAGCCGGCTGCGGCTGCTCCTGCTGATGCTGCTCCTGCTGATGCTGCTCCTGCTCCTGCTCCTGCTGATGATGCTGCTGATAATGCTGCTGATGCTCCTGCTGATGCTCCTGCTGTTGCTCCTGCTGCTGATGCAGATGTTGTGAACAAGGCTGATGCCGAATTACCGCCATTGCCCAAGGACAGCGAGCAATCTACGGAGGAGACCAAACGACCTGCTGAAGTCGAGGAGTCAAAACCAGTAGAGGAGCTGCAGCCAGTTGAGGTGCCGCAAGAAACCAAGGATGAGCCAGCAGAATCGGACGACGCTCGTAATGCTGAAAAGGAAGAGACAAAACAAGACATTGACGACGCGTTTGACTCTGTGATTTTGGATGAAAAGGTTGAGGCAGTTGAACCTGCTGCCGTTGCTGAAACTGAGCCTGCCGTTGCTGAACCTGAAGCCGTTGCGGATTCCAAGGACGGCAATGAAGATGACAACGGCGACGATGACAACGATGGTGACAACGATGATGACAACGACGACGAAGAGGGCGCCACATCACCGCCCGATGCAAGTCAATCATCTTCAGGCACGTCCAAAAAAAAGAACAAGAAGAACAAGAATAAAAAGAAGAAGTAGTCTCTGTAGCAATATATTCAATTTTAAAAAAAAAAATGTGTGTGTGTGTGTGTCTATTCACCAAACAATCTTCTCACCTTTTTGAGAATGGAATCCTTTTCTGGGTCGTATGGATGGTCCTTTGATGGAATTTCTAAAATTGCTGGGAAAGCATTGGTATAACTATCAACCGCAAACCTGATCAAATCCGCCAAGTGCTGGTTGATCAACAAAATGGCGATATCGTCCCTTTCGGCAGTAAAGTTTTCAAACGCTTCTTGGATCTGCTCCACGGTTGTTTTCCCAGGTATGACGGTCAAGAAATTGGACTCCTTGCCCGTTTCATTCGATATCTGGCCAACGCCGGCTAGAAGCAATCCGGTAACCGTATCTTCGTCCGCAATTGCAGCTACCAATTTCCGCTTTGACATTGCCTCATTCACACTCATGTTTTCTGGATGTGGTGGGGGGTGGTGAGGGTACTAGAGGGCAGGGGTTTGGTTTCTTGCGACAGGTGTTGGGTTATCGCTGGCTTCTGTTGGCCGCACTAATTTTTTGGTTTTTTTTCTATTACGTTTTCCCAGGTGCGCTTGCCTTGTGGGGCGCACGTGATCAGAGATTTGGGAGTCTCAAAAAAAAAAAAATTGTATTGTACATAATTTTTCACCCACCACCGTACCCATAGCCAGATGTTTCGATTGGTTCCTCGACAGCCAGTGGCTCCTGCGCGGGTTCTATTCGCCAGGTTTGCGGGCCATTCCAAGTGGTCAACCATTAGGCACGACAAGGCCAAGAACGATAAGCAAAAGTCGAAAGAGGCGACGCAGATGTGCAACAAGATCACGAGCGCGGTACGCACCGGTGGCACTGAGGGCAACGCCACGCTAGAAACGTTGGTTGAAAAGGCCAAGAAGTTGAATGTCACCAAAACGGTTATTGAAAAGGCAATCAAGAGGGGGTCTGGAGAGGTGGGCGGTGACGACGGGGTGGCGCAGGCTGAAGTGATGTATGAGTTCATGGGTCCCGCTGGCGTTGCCGTGATTGTTACCGCATTGACCGACAACAAGGCCAGAACCGTGGCGATGGTGAAGAATGCTCTCGCGTACTTTTCCGCAAGCATGAGTCCGTGCGGCTACATGTTTCAGAAGAAGGGCGAGGTGCTCGTATTGCCCAAGGAGAATGAGAGCTTTGACGATGCGTTTGAGGTGGCGCTCGAGGTTGGGGCTGAAGACGTTGAGGAGGTTGGTGACTTGGACAATGGCGGTAGCATCTACCGGTTGTTGTGTGACCCGAAGGATTTGCACAGTGTGGCAAACAAGGTGAGCCTGAAGGGGTACAAGATCCACGAGTCGGCCGTGCGATACTTGGCCGGGCCCGACACAGAAGTGCCGTATCCTGAGGAGCACCAAAAGGGGTTTACCCGGTGCATGAACGAATTGGACGAAGTGCCCGAGGTGTCTGACATCTTTACCAATATTGAGGATGAGCTCAGAGCAAGGCTAGAGTAATTGAACCCAACCATGTAAATAGACTACAGAACCGTCAATGCTTGATAGACTCATAATGTGTATTTGATATCAACAAACTACTAATACTTTCTCCAGGGAAGTAGGATCGACAAGAAATGCAATGGCGTTGGGGGGAGGTGTGTCTGTGAGTGAGTGTGTGTGTTTGTGTTTGTGTGAAAACGACACGTTCAACAATCTTTTGTTCACCATTGCACTCAATCCTTGTTTTCCCTCTGGGCCTTGTCCAACACGTCGTCCAAGTTGGACAAGTTGGGGTTCTTCCACAATCTCAATTCCTTGTCGTGACGGAAATGTCTGTATGTGAAAAAGACACCCGAGGCGAGGGCAACGCCAACGGCGGCAAACAACGGAATCATTTCAATGGGAAAGGCGACCTTGGGGCCCTTCTTGGCGATGTTCATCAAAGCTGGAGTAGGTCTCATTGTGCTGGGTGGTTTGCTTGTATACTGTAGTGTATGTATTCAACCTTTCGATTATTTTTTTTTTCTTCCTCCTCCCTTCTCCTCCTCTGTGTTTCTCATCATCTGTAATTTGGTTGGTTGACGGCACTATGCAGGATGGTGCAACTTTGCTGCTGGCACAACAGCACTCCCAGTCTCTCCCCCCTACATTATTTATTACCACCGACTGATCCACTCCCTCAACGTATCATAACATAGCCAGCTCACGGCCATGGACGGCACAATTTTGTACAAGTTGGCCGTCAAGCCCTTGTACGCCCCAAAGAACCCCTCGTTGCGGAATATCGACACGAGCGCGTGGCGGACCGACTTGTACTGGAACCCCAACTCTCCTCCCGCCATGCTTGCCACTTGGTACCTCTTTCGCAACACGTCAAGGGGGTATATAAGCACTCCGCCGACAAAACTGCTAAATGCCCCTGCCGACAACTTCCACACCGGGTTCGAAAAGTCTTGCGCGGATGCTTGCATGTACTCGCGAAGCTTCTCATACAAGGCAAAGTTGATGGCCACGTACGGCGCCACCCCCAACGTCGTGGGCACAATGCCGCGGTACAACGCAAACAACCCGCCCTCGTTTCGGTACACCTCCTTCAACGTATCCACCACCGTGGGCGGCGTGACTAGCTTGCCCTTGTGTAGTTTGCTCAAGGAAGCCGTCTGCACCGTGATCCGCGCCCGCACGAGGTCCAAGGGGTACGTCGCGGCAACAGACACTATCCCGCCAAGAGACCCCGCCACCAACCTCTCGTACCCGTTCAACTGGTTAGAGCTTCGTGGCTGGTGGTGGATCATTATTTCCTTGCACTTTTCAAACACGGCAAATTGCACCGCGCTGTAGGGGAATATCCGCACACAGTTTAAAGTGTTGCCGCGAAACCACCCCCTCCACCCTTCTTCCCGGTACATCTTGATTATGGTGGGGAACATGCCCTGGTACGCCTGCTGGGCGCGGGCGCCGGGGCCCTGTAATTGCAACAAGATCTTGGCTCGTTCGAATGGGGAAACAACTGTCCGCGACACCGCCCCCGCCACGCCCCCGGCTATAAATGACGCCGTGGAGTCTTCCTTTATAAATAGCTTGACGCGGTGCTTTAGCACATGAGCCGTGCCTGTAAAGGGCAGCGTCTCTTTGAACTCTTCCATTGCCGTGTTGTGTGTCTGAATCTGCTTGTGTGGGCTCTCTCTCTTTCTTTTTTTTTTTTTTTTTTTTTTTCTTTCCCACAAGCGCGTGAAAATTTTTTGAAACTCGGATTGAGATCGGGATCGGTAATCCCCCAAGGAAGCAAATGGCTGTGGCGGTGGCATGGGGGGAGTGGGGGTTGGGGAAGGTATCCCCTACAACCAGGGGTGTGAAGGTTGAGGGGAGTGGATGGTGGCCGTTTGGGGCGCATCTATGTTTTGCCGACTTTGCAGAGATGTTATTGGTCCTGTGTGGCGTTGTAACTGTGCGCGATCCGGTCTTTTCCTTTTGCGGGTGAAAACGGATGGTAGCGCGTGGGTGGTAGCTCACTTACAGTGTAAGGATCCAGGTAGCGCATCGCAATATTGGTGACTTGCCAAAGAGCATCGACCGAGGTGCTGGAATGTTGCCGGGGGTGGGAGGGAAGACGAGGAGAAGAAGTGATAGAAAAACGGAAAGGGAAAGCTTGGGGGGGTTTATGTTTTCTCTAGTTTTATGTGTGGGTATATAACTTATCTGATTACTACTTTTCTCCCAACCTAATTTCCCCAATTTTAGCAACAATATTTTGCAAAAGTAAAAACTAAAGTTCATACATATCATGGTTCTCTCTTATTAAAAAACTATTCATTACTTTATCCCCCCACACACATCGTTCAGTAGCTAGACAACACCTTTTCAATAGCATCAACCAAAATGTCACTGTGCGACTCCTCAAACAACAAGGTGGGTCTGAGTCTGATTGAGTCTTCAGCACAGCCGCCGATGTTGACACCAACCTTTTTCATGTCGGCCAAAAACTTGTTTCTGGCAGCACCGTCTTGCATGGACCAGGCAATAAAGGTTCCGCAGTTCTTGCCTCGCAAGTCTCTAACGTGTTGAGGGTACTTCTTTTGGAGGGCCTCCAACTTGGCGTACAAGTAGTCACCAACCTGGCCGGTTCTCTTGGCCAAATCGTTCTTGACAATCTCGTGGCCAATGGCACCCGACAAGATCATTCTGGCTGGGTCACCGCACCAGGTGTTGAACTGACGGTATGCATAGTTGGGCACGATTTCGGGGTCTTTGAAAAAGTAGCCGCCAGAAGTGGCCTTTTTGGAAAAGGTGATGATATCAGGCTCAAACCTCTTTCCTGGCAAATGAAACTTTTCCGAAGCCCACATCGTCCCGGTGGCGCCAAAACCAGTCTGGACCTCGTCCACAATCAACAAGGAGCCGTACCTGGTGGTGATGTCCTTCAAGCCGTGGAAAAACTCGGCCGAGGCGTGGTTGTCGCCACCTTCCGACTGGATTGGCTCAACCAAAATGGCGGCGATTGGAACCGGCCAGGACTTGAACCGCTCTTCAACAATCTTCAAGCACCTCTCATCTTCCTTTTTGTTTTCTTCCACGTGCTGGTCCAAGGGGTACTTGTACGAGGGGAACTCAGCCTTGGGCCACTTGAAGGAAGGAAGATCCAACTTGTGGATGGGCTTGCTGGCGGTGCAGCTCCCCGATGCCAACAACCTTCCATGAAAGGCTCTCTTGAACGACAAAATGGCAAGGTCAGGCGATCCTGGTGCCTGGTTCTCCATAACAGACTCCATTTCCTCAGCGGTGAATTCAGCCTTGTAGCCTCTCTTTTGGGCCTGGTACCAGAAAAAGGCCGCCTTGAATGCCAACTCGTTGGAGTCGGCACCAGAAAGAGCGGGCCAGATGCCGGTGTACCCCTCGGGTGCAACTGCCAACATACCCTTGACGATCTCCTCCATATCCTTGGAGGGAAAGTTGCCCATTGCCGGTCTGTTGACAAGGGCAGAAATCATCTTGGGGCTCTGGCTCACCTTGATAAGTTCGGGGTTGTTGTACCCCAATGGGATCGACGCGATTTGGGCGTAGACGTCCAAATACACGTTGCCATCAACGTCAACAATGTAGTTGCCAACCGACTTGTCGTAGTCAACGATAAAGTAGGCGCCTCTGGAGTCAAACACTTTACCCAAGGAGGCGATACCCTGCTTGGACTTTTCGTTGGAGGTGTCAACGACAGATGGAGCCTTTGGCTCGTTGGGGAAGTATACTTTACAGATGGAGTCAGCAGTCATTGTAAAGTGATGATGAAGGACGGCAAAAAGAAAAAAGAACCACAAGGCAAGGCAAGGATAGGGGGGGAGGGAATGATCAGCTCAATTTATATGATGCTACAAACCAACGGGGAAGAAAAAGATTGGAGGTTGCGCTAAAAAACCCAATCGGGAAAATGCCGCTAAGCTTCGACATTAGTTTGTCGCTTGCACATTCTAAGACAAGCACATACTACTGGTCAGCTGCCTCCGCTTGTCTAATCGGCTCTGGCTGACCGGCTCTGGCTGGTCGGCTCTAGTTTTCCCATTATTAAAGGGGGGGTAGCCAAAGGCGCATACCGCACGGGCAAGCGCTGGCTTTCGTGGCGGGTAGGTGCTAGTAGCGCAAAGTAGGAATTGTACACCCCCTCTTTACTCTTGCACTAACTCATTCTGACAACTGTTGACTGCCTATCGGTGAGGGGGAGCAACACCCTCAGATCCAACTCACCATCAATGTCAGAGATCCAACTCACCATCAATGTCAGAGTACGTACAACCTGCATACAACCCCAGCCAACCCATCATAGAAAACAAAACAAAACAAAACAAAACACAACAAACAACTGTAAGGGAAAAAAAAAAAAAAAAAGATAGATGAGACTAGCAGGCACAAAAGGAACTCTAGATACCATGTCCAATCTTGACCATAACGAGACAGAGGCAGCCATCTTGAGCTTGGGCGAGCACCTAAGTCGAGAGGCAAATAACAAGGAAAACAACGAAAACGAGTACCACCAAGACCAACATGTGTACGGCCGCATGTTTGATACCTCGATAGAGGAAACAACGAAAGCATCGCACAAAGAGGCCAACAAGGACGATCCAAAGGAACAGAAAGAGGGAGAGCAAGAAGAGGGAGAGGCGGAGGAAGAGGAGAAGGAGAATGCAGAAGAAGATGAGAAAGAAGAGAAAGAGGTGGAGGAGGAGGCGCAACAACAACAACAGCAACAGCAACAACAACAAGAAAAAACAAAACGACAACAAGCCAGTGAGCAGGAGAAGGGAGACGAACGCGCTGCTAAACGCCAGAGAACCGACGATAGTGATGAATTGTTTGATCCAGAATTGACGCAAGCAAGCAGACAGCCGTCTGAACAGCCACCAGCCACCAACGCGGTGAATGAAAATGCCGAGTTGGAAATGATTGCCAACCAGCTCGAGGAAGCCACCGAGTACAAGAAACCCGCCGCCGACAACACGGTGATTCCAGCCGACTCTGAGTTGTACAACACAAACGCCGCCCTCGCTGCATACAACGCCTTGTCCAGCCAGCAGGTGCCGCTATCCAACATCATCAACCCTAGCGTGCAAGCGTTGCCGCTACCCATTGTTGCTGACGACATGTTGCCTCCGCGAATACAATTGTTGATCAACTCGCTACCCACCTTGGACAACTTGGCCACCCAGTTGCTTCGGATTGTTGCCGTGGGGCCCTACCAAAAAATCATCGACTTGGCCTCTCACCCGGACACCCCAGAGGGTGCCACGTACCAGGACTTGACGTCGTTGTTTGAGTTTACCAAAAGATTGTACTCGGAGGAGGACCCCTTTTTGACCGTTGAGCATGTTGCCCCCGGGTTGTGGACGTTGGGGGACAGGACACCTGAGATGTTCAAGAATAGGGAGCAGAGCATCGAGTCCACCTTGAGAAAAGTCAACTTGGCCACGTTTCTTGCCGCCACGTTGGGGTCCATCGAGGTGGGGTTCTTTTACTTGAACGAGTCCTTTATGGATGTGTTTTGCCCCGGAAACGACTTGGAGGCATTCAACGCATTGTCAAACATGGGCATAGACAATACCAGCTTGCAAAGCGGGGTGAACCCCGTGGGAGAGAGGGTGGGCCGCTTGCTCAAGCCGCTTGCGCAGTTGTACTTGGACTTGAAAACGCAAGCGTTTATTTCTGCCGTGGAGGCTGGCGAACGATCGCGGCAGGATATTCTGGACGACATTTTCCCCGACAATATGCATGAGTATTTGATGACGCGGAGAGGCACAAGACTATTGACGGCGCACGAATTGGAGTTTGTGCAGAGCTGCAAGGACAGAAAGAAGAAGTTTTTGAACGGCGGGTCCACCGAGGAGTATGAGTGGTTTACGTTTTTGCGGGATTTGTTTGACTATTCCAGCAAAAACATGGGGACCTTGATTTACGGAAAGGGGGGCAGGTTCCACCGGCCAACAAAGAGAGCCAAGTGGACAAACCCCCATAGCGAAGAGCTACTCAAGAACGCCATTGAAGCGGCGGCTGCAGAACGAGCACGCAAGGCGGCGGAAGAGGGCACAAACAACAACAACGGCAACAACAGCAACAACAACAACAACAACAACAGCAACAATGCCGAGGAGAACGAGGAAGAGGACGAGGAGGACGAAGAGCGTCGTGCCGCCGACGAAGGGTTGCTTCCTTCTGAAATCCAGGAACGCAACTTGCAAGCCAAGTTGGGAGGCAGGGCGACGCCGCGAAAGCCATGGACAAAGGAGGAGGAAAAGGCGCTAAGGCATGGGTTGGAGTTGAAAGGTCCTCACTGGGCGTCTATCTTGGACCTTTTCGGCCCCAACGGGAAAATCTCGACTGCGCTCAAGAATAGAAATCAGACGCAGCTCAAGGACAAGGCAAGAAACTGGAAAAAGTTCTTTTTGAGGAGTGGTATGGAGGTGCCCAAATATTTGCTGGGCGTTACTGGCGATGTGAACCGACCGGGAACAGCCGGACAAGACGCCAGAAATAGAAAGACGGCGGCTGCGCCGGTGCCAAATGTCCAGCATATACCAAAGTAGGATACCAAAAGTAGGATACCAAAAGTAGAGCATATAACGAAAGTCGACGTAAGATGCCAATGTGCTGGCTTGACCCCCCCCGTAAAGGTTGGCAATATGGCCAAAAAGAGAAAGGACAGCCACAAACTCACACAAGAATTGAAACCATAAACTACACAAAAGCAACAATTGGCCAGAAGCCAAAACAACCAGGAAAAAGAAATGCATGTTAATTTTTAACTCAAAAAAGACTTGGCTGCTGTTTTTGTTGCAGAGCTTGTGTTTGAACGTCACAGAAAACGCTGAGTTGCCATTTCCGGTCATGTCATATGGATTCTACCAGCCCGTTTTTCTTAACCACACATCTGGGATGGGGACGGGAGGGGAGGAACAACCATAATGGTAATGCACCTCGTACTCTGATAGACCAGGCATAGTGTGTAGAAGGGAGGACATGCACCCTCGGCGGGAGCGAGAGGGAAGATGGGAGGGGGAGAGAAAGAAAACTGGCTTAGGGGGGGTTTGGGGTTTGGTGTTTATTGTTTCCGCCTACCCTTCGTAACCCTCCGCCTCATTATATATATATATATAGGCCAAGACAGAGGTTGCACAATCCGATACTTTAACGATTTTCTGCTCTGGTTATTTGCTTGCCCCCTCGTCTTCTTCGAATTCACACCACTTGCTGTTGCTTCACCTACACCACCATCCAACCCATGACTGCATCATCAACCGCAGGAGTTCAGCAGCAGATCGATGCCGCAAGAACAGAGGCAAGGTCGCTCTACAACGAGATCCTCACCGTCAAAAAGCGGACGCAGGACACCACCCTTGCGTCCGTCTCAGCCAACGTGACACATATACCCCGAAACTCGTGCAAGTTAAAGTTGTACAACACCCTCAGGGGCCACCAAAACAAGGTGGCTAAGCTAGCATGGAACGTAGACTCAACACGGGTCCTTTCCGCCTCCCAAGACGGGTACATGATTGTCTGGGACGCCGTTACCGGGTACAAGAAGCACGCCATCCAGCTTGAAAACACCTGGGTCTTGACATGCAGCTACTCCCCCAGTGAAAAGTTGGCGGCGTCGGCGGGGTTGGACAATGTGTGCACCATCTACAAGATCAAGCCCGAAACGTCCAACTTCCCCGTGACCGCAGAGGAGTACCGGGGGTACCGGTCGCCAGAAAACAGCTTTTACCAGTCGGTGCAGTCGGTGTTCAAGGGACACACGGCGTACATCTCCGAGTGCGAGTTTATCGGCAACAGCTCCATCGTCACCGCTTCTGGCGACATGACGTGCGCGCTTTGGGACATCGCCAAGGGCAACAAGTCCAGAGACTTTATCGACCATGTGGGTGACGTTTTGTGCTTGACCACTTTCCCCCAAAACGTCTTGAACGACAACTTGTTTGTTTCGGGCTCTTCTGATGGGTATGCCAAGGTGTGGGATTTGCGGTCGCCCACCCCGACCCAGAGCTTCTTTATCTCCAACAGCGACGTCAACAGCTTAAAAGTGTTTCCCGACGGCAATGCGTTTGCCAGCGGGTCTGACGATGGCCAGATCCGGTTGTTTGACTTGAGATCCGACTGCGAGTTGGCCAACTACTCGCTACAGCTGGAGTTGCGCAACAGCCCCGCCGCGGGGCAGATACCCGAGCTAACTGTCCCCACACCAACCCAAACCATGTCCATGTCCATGTCCAGGGATAGGGACCCCACCCCTTATTACCCAGAGGCGGCTTACAGTGCCAGTCACCGGGGCAACCGCAGCGCCGGCTGTGACCAGGCCAGCACCAATAGTTTCAACTCAACCATTGATAACCAGGGGGTGTTTTCGCTCGACTTTGGGAAAAGCGGGCGCTTCCTCTATGCTTGCTACTCCAACCACGGCTGTGTTGTGTGGGACACATTGAAGAATGAGGTTGTTGGAACCGTGGGCAGCGACCACTTGAACAAGATCAATCAAGTCGCCGTGTCGCCAGATGGCATTGGCTTGGCCACCGGCTCATGGGATGCCACCATAAAAATATGGTCGGTATGACGGGTTCATGTCGCCCTTGTGGTTCTTGTTTTTCTTCTTTTTTTATTTTACATCATTTACTAGTATACATAGACGTGCAGTTTTCTTCAACCCTCAGTACGCTTCTTGACGTAATCCCATAAACTCTTCAACAACGAGTCGGGCAAAGTGTACAAATCCATCGTAAACTCCCCATTGTCGACATCGTTCTTGATATTCATCTCGCTGGTTCTGTTGTCTGTAACCATTTGAACAACAACAATCAAGTCATCCTCACTCAACTTGGCCAACCCCTGGGCGAGCTTCTCCAAATCCACGCTGCCCTTGAACGAGCCAGCAACACCACTCTTGGCCTTCTTGGCCTTGCTGTCGACACTATTGTCCAACTTTCTCTTGCTGGAATCATCCGGCAAGGGCCCAGTCTCAGCCAAGACTTTGCTCAACGCAGCATTCTTGGCCTGCGACGCCGGGATGCTGATAACGTGGTCGTTGACATATCTCTCCTGCAAAAAGTTCAAGTCGTGCTGAAACTTTCTCTCACCGGCTTTGCCGGGGATACCCACCAAGTGGACACTCATTGGTATGTCAAACTCACCCCACCCTTGCTCCTCGACCCTAAAGGGAGCCTGCTTTATCGTTCGAATGGGGTTGGCGAAAGTGGGATGTAAGGAATAAGTGACCCTGTCCAAAATCTTTGCAGGCACCTCCTTACCGTTTTGATCCAACATGGATACTTGGACCGACCACTGTCTCACAGGAAACCCCTCCACTGGTGGGACATCCTTCAAGATGTGTTGTTCTGTTGTTATTCTAACTGTTCTTTTAATCTGCAACACACATGGTTAGTATTCTATTGGAGGTCTGCTTTGACGGCTTTGCAAATGACAAAACAAAAAAAAACAAAGACGCAACATACCTCAGACATTGCGGTGTTGTATTGTATCTATCTAGCAATGGGCGATACGGATTGTGTATGTGTCGATGGGAGGGAGGGGGAAGGGGGTGGTGCTGTGCTGTGCCGAAGCAAACTGTGTTGTCTGGTGTGTTGTTTGTTCTCTCGACTCTCAGAAAATTTTTCGGGGCAAATCTTGGCTGTCTATCTAAATCAACACCAGGCGGGGACTTGAAGTTTATACGCCATGGCTGGGGAGTAGGGAAAGACGTGTCTGCAACCCACCACATAGCCGGCACTACCATCTCCCTTGTTTGCCATGGATAATTGCTAATGGATGAGGTCACGGTTGAAAGGTGGGGGAGTGTATTCTTACGGAAATCACCTTCCCCTATTATTATTGGCATCCCTACCACCGGCTTTCCTAGTACTGGCCCCCCTAGCACCGGTGCCCTCCACCACCCTATAATCAGCACCGCCTGAATCATCCTACACCATCTCTACCAGACCGTCAATGGTTAGTGCCTTGTAAGTTTCAACGGGAGAGACCCGTCAACCAGTTTGTTGTGGTTTTGCCATATGCAGGACATAATCAACTGGTTGTTGTTTGAATCGGGGGGAGATGGAGAGAAGCCATGTCCAAGGAGCCGCAAGACACTCAACACAGTGTTCTTACACGACCAAGCTGCAACAATGACTGCAGCTACAGGATAAGTCGGCGGACCACATGATAAGAGATGCGCTCGGGTATACCGGATTTTGCTGGCGCGTAACGCAAAAAGCAGCACCACCAGTTCGGCAACGTTTTGACTCACTGAAAAATTTTGATATTCTATATAAACACCCATTTCATCAGCAGCCCTCCCCTCCACTCTTTTTATATATTTTTTTTTGCAACTCATCACACAATGCATGCTTTCAGACAGAGTCTATTGAGGAGGCCATCTCCACTTGCCAGGAGGTTTGTGTCGACGCTTGACGCCAGCAAGCTCGTTGTGGAAAAGACAACGGCGCCTAAACCCAAGCACGCCAAAGAAAACTTGGTGTTTGGAAAGACATTCACCGACCACATGTTGGAGATTGAGTGGACCAAGAAGGCCGGGTGGGGTACTCCCAAGATCAGCCCGTACCACAACTTGTCGCTCGACCCATCCACGATTGTGTTTCACTATGCATTCGAGGTGTTTGAAGGGATGAAGGCGTACAAGGATGCCAGTGGCAACTTGCGTACATTTAGAGGCGACAAGAACATGGCCAGAATGAACAAGTCGGCGGAGAGGATTGCCTTGCCCCAGTTTGACGGCTCCGAGTTGCAAAAGTTGATTGACAAGTTGTTAGTGCTTGACGGGGACTTTGTCCCCGAGGGAAAGGGCTACTCGTTGTACCTTAGACCCACTTTGATTGGCACCACGGCGTCTCTCGGCGTGGGAGTTCCCGATAGAGCATTGTTGTACGTTATCGCTTCCCCAGTGGGGCCCTACTACTCGTCTGGGTTCAAACCAGTGAGCTTGGAGGCCACCGACTATGCCGTCAGGGCATGGCCCGGCGGCGTGGGCAACAAAAAGTTGGGAGCAAACTATGCGCCTTGCGTGAAGCCCCAGTTGGAAGCGGCCAGCAGAGGCTTCCACCAGAACTTGTGGTTGTTTGGCGAAGAGGGCTACATCACCGAGGTGGGGACGATGAATGTCTTTTTTGTGTTTCAGCAAGGCAACAAGAAGGAGTTGGTGACAGCACCATTGGACGGAACGATTTTGGAGGGTATTACTCGTGACTCCATTTTGGAATTGGCCCGCGAGAGGTTGCCCCAGGGAGAATGGACCGTTAGCGAGCGCAAGTATACCATCCACGAGGTTGAAGAAAGAGCCCAAAGGGGCGAGTTGGTGGAAGCTTTCGGTTCCGGCACTGCTGCCGTAGTGTCACCCATTGGCTCGATTGGGTTCAAGGGTAGAACAATCCACGTCCCTGTTGTTGATGGCAACGCCGGCGAGTTGACGAGCCAGGTTGCCGAGTGGATAAGAAAGATCCAATACGGCGAGGAGGAGTACAAGGGCTGGTCTAGAGTTGCCAATTAGAATATGTATGTGTATATATATACATATGTATCATCATACCCTTCTATATCTCTACTTTCTATCTGGAAGGCTCTTTATTTCTCCCAATATGTAATCCCTCTCCTCAACCAAGTTTGAGTCATGAAAGCTTGCAATTTCAAATGTGTTGAAAAACTCGATAAAGTTCTCCTTATTCTTGGTCAAGATATCACTCACCTTTTGGCTCCGTTTGGGGTTGGCCACAAAAAACTTGAATATGTGGAACCCCTCCAACTGCAAGTTCTTCAGCTTATCGCTGAGTAGCATCATGGTCAACTTCAAGTTGTTTGTGTCGTCAAAGTACTTGTTCAAAAACACTTGGTTCATTCTCTGGCTCACCAACTCGTTCAACAACTTGACGCTCTGTCTCTTGGTCACGTAGTTGTTTGACTTGATCAACTTGTTGATAGCCTGGATAAACACGTCGTAGTTGTTCGCTAGAAACTCGCTCGCCAACTTTTTATGAGTGGTGAGCATCTCGTGTAGCGTCATCATTGCATCGGTGGCAATCTCAAACGTGGGGATCTGGACGTACTTGAAAAAGTTCCAAAACAACCCAGCGCTGCCGCTCAAAACAAGGCGGTTAATCTCCTCGTGCTTGATGCAATCTCGCAATATCTGGCCCGCAACCAAGCCCACTTCCTGGTTCTCGGGGCCCCTCATCAACATGGAAATGATCTGGGGGCTATTGTGGATGAGGTAGTCCACAGTGGGCGACCTGTTGCCAATTTGTCGTCGCAACAATGCCGAGAAAAGGATAACCACATCCTTGCGCGAGTCAAAATCTAGCTTGGACAAATTGGCCACTAATAGATGGAGACAATCGGTGGCATAAACTTCCTGGGCCAATTGCGAGATCTGGTCGGGATGCGGTGGTGGCGGTGGCTGCTCACCGTCGTCTTCGCCTCCGTGTAGTATGATCTTCATCTGCTTCAAGAAACGGGCACACTCGTCCTGGTGTTTCTTAACGTCGCTGGCGCCATCTAGTTTCTGGACCTGGTCGTTCAATGCCCTCACCAACTCAGCGGGTGTTTTGGGGTTTCTCTTGAACAAAAATGACATCGGCGGTAACTAAGATGTAGCGGTGTATACGCAGTGGGGGAGGGGGAGGGGAGGAAGACGAAATAAAACGGGGGTGGGGAGGGGTAAGTAAGCAGAAAGGCTAAATCAAGTAGTAAGCTGTTGAGATTACACTCTGTCACTCACTGCCTGTATCTTTTACCGGCTTTGGCGTGCCAAGTGGGTGTGGTGTCAAAACGGTGATTGTTAACGTTTTTTTTCTTTTTGTTTCTTGTTCTTGTTCCGCTTCACACCAAGAAAAGGCAAAAAAAAAAATAGAGATCAAATAGGGGGGGAATGGAGAGAGAGAGAGAGGAAGAATGGTGGCAATGGCAATGTCATGGCTAAGTACATGGCAGCCAATACTAACCAATAGAAGCAATCGGCCAATATTGCAGGATAATGAACACAATGTGTGTATTATCGACAATGTGGGGATATACCAAGGCAAGTCAAAGATATTGAATCATCAAAACGGCCGGCTCTACTTGACCAACAAGCGACTAATCTACTTTGATAACGACGATATGACACGAAGCGTGGCGGTGGAGTTGGCCAATATCACATCGGCAGAGCTCGTTGACCGGTTTTTGAGATCATCGCCCAAGGTGAAGCTATTTCTTCGCACAGCCACGGATGCGGACGACGACGATGACAACAACGGTGACTACTACGCAGAAGGAGGGGTGGCCAAGACGTCGGTTAATTGGGTGTGCAAGATTTGTTCATTTAGTAACCATACCAAATCGTTTGAGGAAGAGCTACCAAAGTGCACGTCTTGTGGGATAAAGCCCAGCCGGGAATACCTCGAGAGTTTGGTGGAATCCACCAAGGAAGCGACGCCAGGGAGCAATGTCGATGACCCCAGATGTCCCAAATGCACATTCATCAACCACCCTTCGTTAAAGTTTTGTGAAATGTGTGGCACCGAGTTGAACAAACTGAGTACCCTCCAGAGTCAGTTCAAGAGAAAACTGCTGGGCAAAGCCAACAGCGCCTTGAATTTGCAGTTGGAGGAGGAGACGGAATCGTACACAAACAACCTCCCATATATCAAAATCAGTTTCCGCAAGGGCGGCGAGCGCAAGTTGTTTCGCGAGGTGAGCAACATTATTGATGAGATAAAGTGGGAAAAGTTGGTCAACAAGGGCGGTGCTAGCCGCAACGGCGTGAAGCAGGAGGAGAATAAAAAGAATAAGGACGCAACCAAAAAGTTGGGGCTTGGTGGCATTCACGCGCTCGAGCAGATCGGAGAACACCAAAGGAAGGAGAACGAGATGATTTTGACAACGTCGCTTGACGACTTGGAGCAACTCATGTTTAAGTACCACGATTTGGTGAAGCTCTCGACATCGTTTGGAATTAATAGCATCAACAACAACAACGGCACCAGCAGCATCAGCGGCGGCATCAGCGGCGGCAGTGGCGGCAAACCCCACGTGCCTACCATGGCCACATTGACCATCAAAAAGAGCTCAGCGTTGTACCACCAGGAGTTGAGCCGGCACTTGAGCGAGTACTTGATAAGTTTCCGGCTCACCAAGCCGTCGTCCATGATTACAACTCAAGACTTGTTTGCCGAGTACAACCGGTTTTTGATCCAATCGCAGGGGTTTGGGTGCGACTTGGTTGCACCCGCCGACTTTGACAAAGCGTTGTCGCTATTTGGAGTTTTAAAGCTACCGGTGGTTCTTCGAAAGTACGAAAAGTCTGGCCTCGTGGTGGTGGCGCCACGCGACACGCTGGAGATGTATGGCGACTACATTATACGTTTCTTGCGGGAGGCGGAGCGCGAGTATAGGTTGGACCAGCTACGAACACAAGAAGCAGAAACACTTCATGACCACTATGGGCAGACGGTGGCGGAGATCTCCAAAAAATTCAACTGGGCGTACAATATCACCCAGGAGGAGTTGGATAAGAGTGTGGGCCAGCAGCGGCTCGTTATTGACCAAAACATTTCCGGCACGTTTTACTATATCAACAAGCTTGTGTGGCAGGATGCGGAATGGGCAAAGGAGCAGCAGGAGTTTGAGCAGATCAAGCTCCAAATCGTGGAGGAGCAAAGGGCAATCACCGCGAGCTTGAGGAATGAGTATGAGCTCCAGCATAAGAACAATTTGGTGAACCTCAACCCGCATTACACATTTGGTAACAACGAAGGAGCCATGGAAAGCACCCCTAGTGTAGAGAGCCAAGCGCTAAGTGACCTTGCCGGTCTCCGTTTTTAGAGCATAGCATAAAGAGTGTAGAAGGGAATTATTGAGAACAACGAAAAAAAAAGTAAACTTCCTCGCCCAGTAATACCAGTCTAGACAGCGAGCCATGTCGATGAATTACACATCCACATATAGGCAGAATCCCCAACAACAGCAGCAGCAGCAGCAGCAGCAGCAACATCACCCACAGCAGCAGCAACAGCAACACCACCCACAGCATCATCATCATCAGAAACAGATGCCAAACATACCGCAGCCCGCACTAATGGCGTCGAGCTCAATCCTCACGCTCGGTCCATTCAAACACCGCAAAGACCTCACGCGCGAGTCGGTGCTATCGACATACCAGATCATGGGGTACATAGCCGCGGGGACGTATGGAAAAGTGTACAAAGCCAAGCTGAAGGACGAGGACACATTGATGGCGGAGGAGGATGTGCCGCAGTACTTTGCCATTAAAAAGTTCAAGAGCGATAACCATGCCAGCAAGAACCAGCACGACTTGAACGGGAACGAGATTATCCACTATACGGGCATCTCGCAGTCTGCCATTCGTGAAATGTCGCTATGTCGGGAGTTGAACAATAAAAACATCACCAAGCTCGTGGATATTATCCTCGAGAACAAGTCCATCTATATGATTTTCGAGTTTTGCGAGCACGATCTTTTACAGATTATCCACTACCACTCGCACCCGGAGATGAAGCTGATCCCCGCGGGAACGGTCAAGAGCTTGACGTGGCAGATTCTCAATGGCGTGACTTTTCTCCACAAGAACTGGATCTTTCACCGGGACTTGAAGCCGGCAAACATTATGGTGACGTCGCAGGGTATAGTCAAGATTGGAGACTTGGGGTTGGCGCGGAAATTCAACAACCCCTTGCAAAGCTTGTACACGGGTGACAAGGTGGTGGTGACCATATGGTACCGGGCTCCGGAGTTGCTCTTGGGCACGCGGCACTATACCCCCGCGGTTGACCTTTGGGCGGTGGGGTGTATATTGGCCGAGCTCTTGTCGTTGCGGCCCATATTCAAGGGCGAGGAGGCCAAGATTGACATTAACAATAAAAAGTCGGTGCCGTTTCAAAAGAACCAGTTTCAAAAGATTATTGAGATACTAGGCACGCCTACGTCCAAGACATGGCCGAGTCTAACAAAGTACCCCGAGTATGTGCCATTCACCCAGCAGTTGACCCAAACCACGCCGTCGAATTTAGAAAACTGGTTCAAGATGGTTGTTGGCGCCGGTGGCGACGCCAATGGCGGCGGCAGCAAGCAGTGCTTGAACATTTTGAGGGGTCTCTTGGAGTATGATCCTGAAACGCGATTGACTGCAGATGGGGCATTGCAGCACCCATACTTTTTGGAGGCACCACGGGTGCAAGAGAATGCGTTTGCCGGGCTTGACTTGAAGTACCCCAACCGCAAGATTTACACTGACGATAACGATATAATGACCAACCAAACGCAGACTTATAAGCGTGTGGGCGGGCACGACGACTCGGCCACCATTAGGAAGAAGCGATAGCTGCTGCAGTATCTGAATAGACTTTATAAAGGCAGAAGCCATTGGGTCCCCCCTCCCTGTACATTCTCTCTCCTTGTACATTCTCCCTCTTCTCCCTGTACATTCTCCCTCTCCCTGTACATTCTCCCTCTTCTCCTAGTAATGTTGAGCTAAAAAGATTCTTTCCCTTTTTTTGTTTATTCTTTTCTTTTTTTACAACCAAGTCGACAGGATCAATGAGATGAAGGAGGCCGACCAGTTTGTGGATAGGAAACGGCTCTACTCCAGCCAGATCTCAGATATATACAGCGCCAGCGATGTAAGAGACGGGTCGATTGTGTGTCTCAAGGTGGTGGATGGCGACTTTCACACCCCGCCGCACTCGATACGCCACGAGATTGACAACCTAAAACAGTGCCAGCAAAACCGCCATGTTTTGCTCTACCTCAGCGACTATAGGGTGCACGACGACGTGGTGCTTGTGACCCCATTGTATCAGTACAACATGACGGAGTTGCTCAAGAGCAAGTATGCCAAAAAGTCCATCAAGTACGACTTGGCCCGCCCCGGGGAGCACAGCTACACGCTCAAGAATCGGTTGGAGGAACAAGAGATTATGGGATGGCTACGAGGCGTGTCGGACGGATTGGCACATATCCATCAGCAGGGCATCATTCACCGCGACGTCAAGCCCAGCAATATCTACTTTGCTGGCGACGACATTACCCATCCCGTGGTGGGCGATTTCGGCATTAGCTACGACACCAAGACGGAGCCTCGCGACGAGCCGAGGAAGCAAAAGTATACCGACGTGTGCACGGGGATATACAAGGCGCCCGAGTTGATTTTGGGGGCCACCGACTATGAGTTTGAGATTGATGTGTGGTCATTGGGGGTCATACTCACCATCGTTTATTCGCACAATTTGGAGTCGGTATTGGTCCGGGGCGACGCCGAGATTGAGGGAAACGAAGGGTATGTGTCGGACTTGCAATTGTTGAGTAATATATTCCGGTGCTTTGGCACGCCAACATATACCAACCAGGAGAGCGATCTTTATTGGGGTGAGTTGGAGAGGGACGAGATGCATTTCAAGGCGTTCAACTTGGTGGAGCATCCCAGGATGGGACTCTCGCAGTTGTTGCCCAGGTGTGGTTGCCCTGCTGTGCAGCAGTTGTTTTTTGCCATGATCAAGTATGATAGGAAGAGCCGGATCACGAGCCAGGAGGTGTGGCAGAGGGTGGGTGAGCTAATGGGGTGAGCTTGAGGAGGGGGAGGGGACGGACCGAAAGGGGAAGTGTTTGCTTGAAGAAAAAAAAAAAAAAAAAACTCATTCCTAACTGAGAAGT
>JAKTZW010000333.1:49680-60593 GCA_030579015.1 Zhuliangozyma blackwelliae | reverse complement strand
GACTCTGGTATCGTGTCTGTTTCTGATGAATCAAGCACCACAATCACCACCTTCCCGCACGCACTGTTGAGTACTGAGATTATCCCTGTCACTACTATTGTCACCTCGTACGTCACGACGTGTCCTAACGGTGAGGTCTCAACCACCACCGAATCAGTGGTTATTGGTACCGACGTTAGCGGGTCGACCCACACAATTGGCACTTCCACCGAAGCTTACACTGAATCCTTTACGGAATCGACCATTACCCAGACCTTGACCACATTCGAGACTATTACTCACTGTGTGAAGCACACATGTGTTGAGGAAACGAGCACTGGTGTTGTGGTTGAGACTGTTGTCACTACTGTTCCATGTGAAACTGAAGGTGCCACCCAGGGCGCAACTAGTGTTGTGGCAACTACTGGTGGCGCTGTTGTGGTGAGCACTGTAATTGTTGAGACTGAAGGCAATGTCGTGATTACAAAGACCATCGAGGTTGAGACTACAAGCGCTCCCGCTGTGGTAGGCTCTGTAACCGTTGAGACTGAAGGCACTGTT
The DNA here is from genome assembly GCA_030579015.1 of Zhuliangozyma blackwelliae. Taxonomy (NCBI): domain Eukaryota; kingdom Fungi; phylum Ascomycota; class Pichiomycetes; order Serinales; family Debaryomycetaceae; genus Zhuliangozyma; species Zhuliangozyma blackwelliae. The sequence goes on along the minus strand of JAKTZW010000333.1, from coordinate 60,053 downwards.
GTGATTACAAAGACCATCAAGGTTGAGACTACAAGCGCTGCCGCTGTGGTAGGCTCTGTAACCGTTGAGACTGAAGGAACTGTTGTGATTACAAAGACCATCGAGGTTGAGACTACAAGCGCTGCCGCTGAAGGGTCAACACCTGAAGGCACCACTGCTGCTGCCGAAGGGTCCGCACCTGAAGGCACCACCGCTGCTGCTGAAGGGTCCGCTCCTGAAGGTACTACCGCTGCTGCTGAAGGGTCTGCACCTGAAGGCACCACCGCTGCTGCTGAAGGGTCTGCGCCTGAAGGCACCACTGTCGCTGCTGCTGGTTCTGAATCTGAGAGCACTGTTGTTGCTGTTGCTTCTGAAACTGAATCAGTTGCCGAATCTTCGTCATCGGCACCCGCTGTTGAATCCGAAAACGGTGCATCGAGTATCGTGATGTCCAAGAGATCAATCTTTGCCGCCTTGGTTGTTTCGATCTTGGCTAGTTTCTTCTGATGACGGTTTCTACCCTGAGTGATTCCATCAATTTTGATTCCTTTCCCTGTTTTAATTCTCGTCCCGATGTTTTACCATGTTTTTGACTTTCAGCCATTTTTTGTTTGTGTCTCTATGGCATATGTCGATGGTTAAACAAACAACCTCTGTCAACTTGCTAGCAAGTAGTCATAGTGTTTAGAAGTTTGTCAAATACGTTTTTAATATTTTATATCAAGTGTTTTCCTTATTCTCAAGACTATGGCCGCAGTTGTGTCATTTCTGCTCTTTTGGACCCGTGGGTGGGTACTCATAACCTCGACTTTGAAAGGGTTGTCACCCACCGCAAAGAATATTGAAAAAAAAATACCAACCTATCTTCTTTCTAGATGGTCTGAATTGGCCAGTACAAATCCTTTATCAAGAGTAATTGTGTGGATAGACAGCAAATCAACAGCCTCACACTCCCCACCCTTCTCCACCTTTTCTCCACACATAGTTGTATATATAGCTATAGCCAACGGAAAATAACAATCAATGCAACACCGCCCCGCACCCCGGTGTTTCTGTCGATGGAGTCATGCAGTATAAGAATCGACTGATGTTTGTTTTGGCATGTGATTACACAATAGCTGGTGGTGGGGTGGGGAGTGTATGTGATTCTTCTCCTGTCACCCGCGCACCCCCACATATCCCACATACATATCAAACCCCTTACCACTCGGACCTGAGGAGCCTGCTGATAATCATGGGAACAATATCTGACGATTTTCACACAAAGGGAGTGGTTATAAATACGAAACCCGATTTCCAATTTCCATAATGAGGGTGGGGAGCTAACCATTCGGGGGTCTACACATTTTCAAGACATGGTCGTCAAAAGAATACTTAGCGTTGCATCGATCAAGACTGCTTCCAGACACTGGCTACCTATAAACACCCCCATCTATTCCCGGGCATTTTCTTCGAGACAGCGCCTTGTCGGCTTCATTAGTGGTGATGTGAGATTGGGGTTGAAAGAGAATGTCATCACCGCCAATATGCGGCGGCTGAGTATTGCACAAAGTCAGAGACAAGAATAAGCACTTGCCTGGTGCTCAAAACGAGGATATTGTAACTGCTGGTCCAGTAAACAATTAGCTAGTAATACATCTACATATGAGAATCAATCCAGCCCAACCAAAAGAAGTATCTCCGGGGTTAAAGGGGGGAAAAGTAGCCCAAACGTTTGTAGCTACCACTGAGGAAAAGGCATTTAAGATTACGGTTCAACATGCAAAAAACTCAAACCTTCCAGATCTTACCACTCTCAATGAAAATCTTGTTATCCTGCTGCATCTTTTCAAGCGCAGCTTGTATCTCTTCGTCGGTAAAGGTATCTTCTTGCTCCATTTCCTCGTTGATTGCTTGTGCGACTCCTTCGTATGGGGCCACTCCTCTTTCATTGTCAAATAGGTCGGACCGAACAACTTTGGCCATTACCCTTTGGAACGTACTCAATCTTTCGGCACTTATTCTGCTGACAAGCTCTTCGTTGTTGACGGCATTGGTTGATCTCAATGGCGTGTTATGTTGTTGTTGTTGCTGTTGTTGTTGTTGTTGTTGTTGTTGTTGTTGCTGTTGCTGTTGCTGTTCTGCTATTGATGATACATGGAAGTTTGCCAACTCGTCCACAACTTCATCTTCCTCTGCATCAGGGGCTTCACCGGATGACGTCTGTCGCCTTGCTTCCTCTGCGCCTTCAACATCCGGTGACTCTGCAGTAGCCGCAGCCGCAGCCACAGCCGCAGCTCTGCTCTTTCTTGTCACCCTCGTACTAGCTCTAATGACACCAACTTCTTCGTCTTCTTCATCGTTAGCAGCAACATTTGCATCCACATCCACATCCACATCCTCCCCTTCTCCCTCACTCTCGCCATCCTCCTCTTCATCGCTGCTCTCAACAGTGGTCTTTTGCTTCTTGGTTTTCCTCTGCTTCTTGGCCATCTCCTTAAACAACGCAAATCTCAACATTTCCTCGGCAACCTTGGCATCCTGGACGTCAATAGACCGCGACAACCTCACCTTGGCATGAGCAGTAGAAAGACGGATCAACGTTTCCAAGGTTCTCGCCGTGATTGGGGCGGTATTTCTTTGGTTGTTGCCAATCAAGTCGTTTCTCAATGACGAGTAGGTGGTGACGATATAATCTGACGCTTCCTGTGTCAACACAGGCTTTATTCTCTGCTTGGCGTATTGAATGTACTTTTTCAAAAACGGAATGGAAAGGATTGTTGGCGTCTTTTTCTTTGTCCTGCCGCTGCTGCTCGACCCCAGCTTTTGAGCGGCGACGCCAGCGTGCAACAAGGCATTGAACTTTTCGAAAATCGGCTGCTCCAACAATTCCTGTTCATTGGTGTCGTCGTCGCCCACCGCCAATGTCACGCTCGTCTTGTCTCTAATCGGCTCGCCTTCCATCAAGCCCGGGGGGATGAATCGATGCATCCTCAACACGTGCTCCGAGATGACCCTGTCCCTGGTTGGTTGCACGTCATCGGTAACCACAAACAACAAGTCAAAACGCGACAATAACGAGTCGGGCAAGGCAATGTTTTTGTGGGGGTCCTTGTGCACGTCATACTGCCCAAACACGGGATTGGCAGCAGCAATGACCGAGCAACGCGCATTCAACGAGGTGTGGATGCCGGCTTTTGCAATGGTGACCGTTTGCTGTTCCATCACTTCGTGGATGGCAACTCTGTCCGAATCCGACATCTTGTCAAATTCATCAATACAAACAATACCACGATCAGCCAAAACCATGGCCCCGGCCTCCAACCGCCTCTCGCCGGTTTCCTTGTCGGTGGTGACCGCGGCGGTTAAACCCACACCGGTAGAGCCTCGGCCGGTGGTGGCAATGGCCAAGGAGGCCGTGTTTAAAACAAACCGCAAAATCTGCGACTTGGCAGTGGATGGGTCACCAACCATCAAAATGTTAATGTCGCCTCTCAAGTGGGTGCCATTGTCCAAATTCTTTTCAACCCCACCCAACAACATCAACAACACCGCCTTTTTGATGTACTCAAACCCATAGATTGAGGGCGCCAACGACGTTGACAAAACCTCGAAAATCTTTTTATCCTTGGCCAACTTGTTGATGTTTCTAATGTCCTGATCGGTCAACTTTTCCTGCTGGGCCACCCCGGTGGACCGCGCGTGCAATGGGTACACCGAGTTGCCCAAAATCACCGTTTTGAACGAGGAGCTGTTGTGCGACCCGCCACCAAGGGCACGATACACCCCAACAATCTGCACCCGGTCTCCCGGTTTCGTCAAGTCAACCAAGTCGTCGTCCAAAATCACGTCAACTGACCGGGGCAACTGGCTCGCTGGTGCCGTCTCGGGCATTTCCTGCACCGAAATCTTTTGGTGGTCCCTATACGTCGAGTAGCCGTACTCCGTCTGTAGCTTATTCCCATCCATGTCCTCGGTGGGGTAGATGGCAGCAGTGGCGATGGGGTCAAACGACGTTGTTTGGTCCCTATATTCACGCGCATAGAACCGGCCAGTCTTGTCGGCATAGTGCACGGACCGAATCACCTTGGGGCGCACCAACGAAGCTCGGGTCACAATACCTTCAATTGAAACCATTTTGGAAAGGTAACCCGAATCGATTGTCCGCGGCGTGACCGAATTGCTCCCAAAGGCGCCCTTGAATGAAAGGTAGTACTGCTGGTTGGGGTCATAGTCGTCGGGGAAACTAGCATCGGTGGGGTCGTAAATGGTCAAGACTGTATCCCTCAATGCCCGCTCACACGCTGGCAAATAGTCTGCGGGCAGGCTCAAAAGACCCCTCCAAAAGTCGCGGTCAAACTCTCTGATATCATCAATCAGAACGTTTAAACGAAACTTGCTCTTGGAGAGCATATCCCTGATGCGGGCTCGGTAGTCGATGGTGTCTATTCTGTCGAGAAACTCTTGGAACCGGCGAACCCTGTCACCAAAGATGGCGTCAATGGGTGCAGATACATCCTGTGTAGCTGTGGTGTCCATTATGGAAGCGAATGCGTGGTAGTAGTAGCAGTAGTGGTAGTAGTAGTAGTAGCAATAAAAAGAAGAGGGCGAAGAAGAAGAAGAAGAAGAAGAAGAAGAAGAAGAAGAAGAAGAAGTATTGAAGGAGAAGGGGTGTTAAAGGGGAAACCAAATTGAAAAGAAAAAGAGAAAAATGAAATTTTGACTGGCAAGAAATTTTTCCACGACGCGTCTCATTTGTCTTCCCGATTGAGAAATATTCCAAACTGGTTCTATTATCCTACATACTCCAGCCGCCAAGCAAGGCTCCAGCCGCCTTGTTGTCACTGCTGTCCCCAGCAAACAAGCTGTCAAATTCCTCATACTCCAATGCTGCCTGCTGCTTGTACCGTCTGGTGCTTTCACTCTCCAAGAGAGAACTGTAGCTCCAGTCGAGAAAGTCCTCCAAGTTGTAGCTATGCTTCTTGAACGGTTCACCAAAGATCTTGGCCAACGTTGAAATGTTTGGGTGGTAGTGGCTCATAAGCGTTTCCAACTCCCACAACGACGACTTGATTGCCTTGGTGTTTGTTGGATTCTTCTCGGTGTTATCAAACGGGTCCGTATAGCCGCTCTTGGCGTCAGCCGAGGTATTGTGCAACATAACCATACACGTGGGATGTCTTTTGAGCAAGTTGTAGATGAACGGTATAACAATAACCACCCCGGACGCACTGGATGCGATGCTCAACCGGGCAAGTCTCTTGATGAATGACGCCACCAAGCTGGCGGACAAGTGGGTGGACGACAAAAACAAGTCGCACAACCGGAAAAACCTCGACCTATACCGCGTATACAACAACTCCGGGGTCAACAATGAGTACAACTTGGTGTAGAAATCGGGGTACTCGAGGTTATAGTTTTTCATCAACTCCCAGAGCGAGTTCAATGCGAGGATGGGAACCACGGCATCGTCGGATATGTCGTACGAGTCAGTAAGGAAATCCATGAGGCCCTGGGGCTGCGTCATATAGGGGATGATTCTCTTGTGCAATACAAGGAGGATTGCCTTGTACTGGCAGGTCAACAATGGGTACGACAACACTGCAAGGATACATTTCTGGAAATGCGCCTTAAACACCGACTGCTTCGAGGCAACCAGGGGAACGTTGGACGCCAAGGTTGGCGAGGTGCTCTTTTTCTCCTCCCCCTCCTCCTCCTCTTCTTTGTCCGATAACAACACCCCGTTGCGTATAATTGTAAAAAAGTTGGAGAATATGAGCTGCAACTCCTTGTCCGACTTGGTCTCCCGCCACGACTGCAACGTCTCGGGCAAGATATGGAAAAAGTAAAACTGTAGGTCCCAGAACCCCTTGAACGTGCTGGCAAACTCGCGCACGATAAAGTCACTAGATGTGCCATCAGGCAAAACTTGTCCGTTCCTGCTTGTGAGCACCGCTTCCGCCAATAGCTTGTATGTGTCGCTGGGAAAGTAGGCGTCGTCAGTGGAGGTCAAGTGACTGCTTTCGAGCTCAACCAAGCGTACAATGCTCTCCACTAGATCAATCTGTAACGACGTGTCGTAGGCCAACCTGGTGCTTATGATTTCGCAAACGGTTGTCTTGAATGTCTTGTATTTGTCGAGCAACCATTTGACAACCAACTTCTTCTTGTCGTCCTGGTCCTTTGTGATCACCATCTGCCCTCCAACCAACAACTTTCTAAAGCACTGGTAGGTAATAAAGGCAACTGTACGACCAAAACTTTCAACTTGGTGGTCTTCCTCGCGGATCAAGGCCATCTTTACCGTGTCCAACTGTTGCAATAGTGGCACAAAGTTGTTGAATTTCAACGAGTTGTCAATCTCATCGCCTAGTTTTTTGATATCGTCAAGGGAAATTACACTTGGTATAGTACTGTGTACCTTCTTCTTCTTAGAGCTGCTGCTGGTGGCTGGGTTGAGCTTTCTCTTTGGTGCCATTATGTAGATGCTGTGAATGGGGTGGTCAATCTCATCACCTAGAAGAAGAAGAAAAAAAAAAATAAAGCAGCAAGTAAAAGATTTACAACCAAGCGGTGCTCAACGTCGGAAACAGGACACCTCCTTTGAGACAGTTTGCAAAGTGGCTACCACCAGATATAATGCACCCACCCACACACACTCACACACACCCTCTCTCTCTCTCTCACTCTCTCTCTTTTGACAAGGTGGAAAGGGTAGGGAGAGAGAGAAGACGTCTATTGACGTCTTTCCCTTCTTGCCCTGGAAAGACAGGGTTACCCGGCACTATTGCTGTCTCTGCTGCTGTCTGCTGCGGCTCATCCAGTGGCATAAAACTTTTCCTTCACCAGCGCCAAAATTTTTCCCGCCTTTTTCCCTTCTCTTTTTCCTCCTTGTATGACCTTCCAAGTTTTATATGACATGATGAAATCTCGCGTTTCAATCCTTACAATTCCCTCCGCCTGTTATGTGAGAGGTTGAGTCTGTTTCTTATGGGGAACGGATTCCCTTTTATGTTGTTCTGGGTGGAAAGTTGCAGAGATTACTTCTTTGCAGGGTTTCAAATGGGGAATGGCGTCTGGCGCAACACTTATCTTGTTACTTTATAAACAGACGCCACGATAGAGAACTTCTGACCCACAAGTAAAACACCGGATAGGGATTCATACCGATGCATGGAGTGGGGGTCGGGGTGGTGGTGGTGGGCAGGGCTTTTTTTTTTGCCACTGCCTCCACTTTATAACGATTTTACATTTATACCTGTAGCGGCGTGGCTGACAAGTGCCTGCGGTTTATAGTGTCTAGTCTCTGGTTTATGGTATCACGATATACTATACAAACACACCAGTGTCGTCACCACCCATGGTCAAATAACATGCTCACGCTCTCACCGTTGTTGATCCTTCTGATTGCCTCGGCAAAGATTCTGCTCACGTCCAACACCTCAATCTTTTCACTACCCAAGATTTCGACATTTCTAACCTGCGGCACCGAGTTTGTAACCACCAACTTGTCAATGGCGCTCTTGTTGATGCGGTTGATTGCATCGCCGCTGAAAATACCGTGCGTCACCAACGCATAAACGTACTTGGCCCCCTGGTCCTTCAACAACTTGGCGGCGCGAGTGACTGTGTAGGAGGTGTCGACCAAGTCGTCAATCAAAACACATACCTTGTCTTTGACATCGCCCACAAGCATGGTGGTGGCCACCATCTTTTGTTGTTGTTGTTGTTGTTGTTGTTGTTGTGACTGTATCGACTGCAGCTGGTTGATTGTGTTGTTGCCCGCACTCACAGAGGTCGCCGAGGGGGGCGCCGAGGGGGCTGCCGCTTTGGCCCTCCTCTCCTTGTGGATCAACGCAAACGAACAGCTCAAAGAGTCAGCAATCGAAGTAGCGCGCTTGGCCCCGCCCGCGTCGGGGCTAACAATCACACAGTCCCGGTAGTTTGGGATGTAGTCAATAATGTAGTGCTTCAAAATTGGCCGCGAGTAGAGATTGTCCACCGGGATGTTGAAAAAGCCCTGGAACTGGGGGTCGTGCAAGTCCATGGTGATGACTCGGTCTGCACCGGCCGTGGTCAACAAATTGGCAATCAACGTGCCGTTGGGCGACACCCACTGCTTGTATCCGCTCTCGGTTTTGCCATGGGCGTCCACAGCAGGAAGGTAGTTGATGGCGGCAGAGTTGGTGCTTATGGACTTGGGAGCAAACTGTCTCACCGGCGTGGGCATTTTCAAGCTCTGCAACCGTCTATCCTTCCTTGGCTGTTGCTGTTGCTCATCAAATGGATTACCCCGCTCAGAGCCAGAGCCCGTGCCCGTGCTGCTGCTTCCACCATCCCGAGACAAGGGTCTCGGCGTGCTTGGTGCGCTTTCAAACGTATACTCTTCCTTCTTGGTAATCACGCTGGGCGCGCCGGTGGAGTTGGGCAACGAGGGGATATCTGGCTGCCTCGAATAGGGAAACAACGGCAACACCGCCGTGACCCGCTTGGCACTCGATATCTTGCACGCCGAAATGGTGATGAGCAACTCGACAAAGTTATCATTCACATCACCGCAGCCGCTCTGGACTATAAAGACGTCCTTCTCACGCACAGAATCCTTGACTTCGATCGACGTTTCACCATTGGAAAACTTGCGTGATGTGACCTTGCCCTGCTCGATGGTAAGGTTGCGGCAAATGGACGTGGTAAGATTGGGATGCGACGACCCGCCAAGCACTACCAAGTCTCTCATTGAAAATTACTCAATATTGGGGTGAGGTGGGGTGCGATGAGATGTGATTGGGGAATATTCATCCCATTCTCTTTTTTTTTTTTTTTTTTTTTTTTTTTTTTTTTGCTTTCTCTCTCTTGCCCAACAACGTGTTGGTACTGTACCCTACCCTACACAACATATGCTAGTACCTAACCTCATACGACCCCGACTTTGTATTATACTTGACCCACTTGACGGTCTTGTAATTCGCCTTCTCCTGCACCCGCAAGAACTTCACCGTCAACCCCGAGCTCGAAAACATATCCAACACAAAGTCAAGCGTTATTGGCGGTCTGGCCCAGTACAACAAGCCGTCCGAGTTCAGGTCGACCCCAACTTCTGCGGCAAGAATGTGTTCCTGCTCCCCGAAAAACTTGCCAAACTTCCACACAAGCATGTTTTCTTCCGGGTGGTACTTGACTTTGCCCCCCGAGTTGGAAAACTCACTGGAAATCACCCCCTTGGGCGTGGGGATCTTGAGCACCACGTCGGTGGCAGGCATCTTGACGGGGTAAAACGACTTTACTCTAATCTTGTACATGATTTTGCTCCTCCCCACCTCCTGCACCTGGGGGTATATCTTGAACGGCAAGTTTATGCCCTGGTGGCACGTATAGCTCATGAGCTGGAATTCACCGTCCGGGGGGATAAACTGGATCGCCCGGTCGGTTTCAAACACGCCGAGCTGGACACACTGGTGGAACTTGGAGTCCTCAAGCGTCACCAAACCGTCTTGTCTCCCGCTGCTGCTACTGCTGCTGTTTCTGCTGCTGGTGGTGGCGGTGGTGACATTGCTGGGGTTGAGAAGGATGGTGTTGTCGTTAAAGCCGAATCGACACTGGGGCATCCCCGATAGATGCGCCTTCATCTGGATGGCACCATCGACGTACGACCGCAAAACATCGCTGTCGGCATTCATCAACACATGGATGCGTTCCGATACGTTCAAGTAGATTTCGTTCCGGCGGTATTTGATCCCCGGCACCCTCCAAGTAACATCGGCGCCACTCTCACTCTGCACTGCTGTCAACACTTTCTTCCCACTCACCGAGGGTTTTCTCTTTAAGCTGAGCTTGAATATCGTATCGTCGGCGGTATCTAGATTTGCCACGTACTTTTTCAAGTACCCCAAATCGAGATTCCCCGGGAACCCGAAATCGCACACCTCGCCAAGGATCTCGTGGACCAAGGTGAAATTGTTGGTAATGGCGTCGTCGGAAAGAAGCATATCCTTGCTCCGTTTCCCCCCGCTCAACACCGCCTTGAGCAACGTCTCTAGCTTATACAAAAACTCCAACACCGTGGCACAGTCTTGGTTCGACCGAGTGACAGCACATATCCACACCGGGCCTGACTTGATGTATATGAATGAGGTGGATCCAAGGGTCAAGACGGGTGACCGGGCGTCGCGGTTTGTCGAGGGCCGCGCCAAGCTCGATGCCTGGGAGATTACCTGGATACGGAAAACGTCCGCGATGTTTCTCTTGACCCCATCTTTGTACACCTTCAGCATAAGGATGTCGCCCTTGGCGTCATACATAAACAATGCCGTGATCATGATCTGTTGTCGTGGGTGTAGTTGTCGTGGGTGTAATTGTCGTGGGTTGCTCGGCTATGGAAAATAGTTTCTCGGTGGTAAACAAAAAAAAAAAAAAAA